>JASAND010020786.1:5000-73952 GCA_030248195.1 Trissonchulus latispiculum | reverse complement strand
TGATTCCTTTTTATGAATTAAGGAAGCGTATTTTGATTTTAAGCCTCTATTAGGTATCATCATTAAATCTATCCATTTACGACCTGACACACACAACTATTTAATAGCACTCAACATCAGAACAGGAACTATGCTGCTGCTGAAACACTACTCGACAAAACCAAATGGCACTGTTGTAAAATCGTCTCTCAAAATTCTTTTATCATAGACACGTTGATAAACTTTGGTCATCACTTTACTCTGTATATTCAAGTCACGAGTGTTCTTCTTAATTTGTGAATATTCCACAGGTAAATTTCCGCCAGAGTGTAATAAGTCTATCATGGCATCTTTGGTGATCTTATCCGTTACTGTTACATTCAATGGTACTCCTATCTTCAGTTCAGTCTGTTTACTCCCGTCACTGTTGATGATTGTGTACCCATAGTTTTTGGGTCCCAAAGACCAAAACTGTTCGTCTTTAGCCATGGGTCAATAAGATTCCAATATTTCATCTTTCAATTCACCCAGACCATTGCCTGCGGTAGGTTCGTTGTCCTTTTCACCGTCACGGCTGACATAAAATATGCTATCTAAAACAATACATTACTCTGGCTTAATGAATTGGTTTCAAAAAAGATTTCGCTAATTTAGCGCTTTCAGTTTTGAAATCCGACATGTAAATCGGTTAAAATTATTTTGCACAAAAGACTGGCTTTGGTAATTAAATAATTTTTCTGGTTTACATTGATATTGGTTTTGATTAGATTTATTTCAGATAAAGCAAGTAGTTTAAATTTGTTAATAAGGATCGTTTAAAACCTATGTAAATGTTTGTGGTATAATGCAAATAAGTTTGAGTCTTACCAGTGTCAAAGTAGAGAATTTTCCTTTGTAATTGTTCCAGATAACCATATAACTTCAGCCGGGCATACGACGTTGTAAATGCAGCGATGACTACATTGCTTGTCGGATCCGGCGGCATTAGATCGCTTTTCTGTTTGTATGACACCTGAGCTATGGCATTACAATCTGTGAAGAAGATGTCGGTGACCTCTAACGCATCATCCAGAAGATAGTCCACCAGATTATGGTAGTCAGTGACATAGTCGGTGTGGGTGAAGTTTGTTCGTTTTCCAAAAGATCCCCAGAAGCTGAAACAACAAGGAAGCTCAACTAAGACATAAATTTAATAGATTAAAGCTGTACTTAATTTTATTTAGTAGAATCTCGTCTTGAATATTTTTCAAGCTTACTAATTGCATTTAAATACGTTTTGCAATGAGCCTTGAATTCACATGTTGGCAGAAATGTTTTCAGTTGTGGCAGATGATTTGTTTGGTGCAGGTGAAATTCAACTTAATGTATATGAATCAAAAGAATATATCTACCTGTTGAGCATAGTCTTGACAACTGCCCTCCTTCCTGGATTTTTTCTACCATTTTGTCATCCAACAAGACACCTTCTTCTTCAAAATATCTGGTGATGTACTCGCGTTTGTCATCATCAGTGCAGCAGTCTTGGGGCCATCCATTAGCTTCCTGTTTAAGCTTTAGAAATGTTTTGACATACTGCAGAAACAAGGTTGATGACTTGCTTTCCCAATGCCATACTTCATAGGTCTCCAATACTTTGTAGCCTAGAAGTAGAGCTTTTTGTATTTCCGGAGAACACCAAGTACCAGAAATTGCCCGTTCATCTTCTGAATGGGAACATTGTTCTGTTTGTGCAGTGTCTGCACAAGATCTGCACAGAGGAAACAACAACTTGTTCCTGCTTTTATACCCCAATACAGGGTGGTACAAGTCATTCGGTGGCGATATCTTCAGCTTAATGAGGCCAAAGTAATCTGCAATTGCTCCAAAAGTTTCAGTGATAATGACGGGGTGACCAACAGGATATTCCTTAGTGGCGTTTACCCAAGGATACAATGAGGTTATATCCAAGTATTCTATGGATTCCCCCAATTTAGCTGTGTGCAAAAGTTTAACAGCATTGCATCTTCCACCCATAAAGGCCTCCCTTGTAACAAGTCTTTCTTCTACATTCAGTGATTCATAGATTTTGCGAAGCAGACTAGTCGTCATCAATAACAAAACAAATTCGCATTCCCATATGTGTTGAATATTCAACACTTTACTTTCAAGGTATCTGTTTCTATCCATTGTCCGCTGGTATCGTTTTCTCATTAATAGTTCATTGGCGTTTCTGGTGTTCAGACACTGATGTCCATGAAAAAAGCAGCCAAAAAATTCGTACGCAGTTGAATCATCCGAGAACCCATCCAAATACATATTTCCTACTTTAACCTCTCCTCCATTTAAAGCACGCTTGATGCTCACCGATTTTTCACAAGCTGTCCATTTCAACCAAGCAATGCTTTCCTGCTAAACTTCTTTTCTGCTTTGTATCCCATTGGTGGAATTATGGCTATGCTGTTTCCAGGCATGAAATTTCGTCTCTACACGCGGTTGCACGCGGATGCAATGGTGATTGAATTGGCAAAAGGATCGACGCCTTGAGTGGCTTGTTCAAATTCATGTTTAAACTTTAGGCAGGCCTCACGAAGAATGATTACATCGCTTTCGCAATACTGCATAAGTTCAGTTTGCAGGTCGAAACGAAGGTCAGGGTTTTCCTTGAAATTTTCTTCTTCTGCTTCATACCAGTTCAGCATATCAAGGTAAGCACATTGTTTTCTTCCATAGGATCATAATACTTGAGAGCAGGAAGTTTATCCACATACTCTTGGTTTTCCGGGGTATTGAAAAGTTACGGAGAAATGACCTTTCTTCCTTTCATTCAATCCAAATGTTTTAGGCAGAGCTGCCAGCGGCATACCAAAAAAGTTTAGGGAGTCTATAAAACGAATATTACGTCCTGGTATGGAAAGTGTAAGTATTCGACCTCCTCGCCGAATCAAGTTAGGTTTGACAGCATTTTTATGCAGATACTGGAGAATAAAGTATCCGTCATAACCGCCAAAGTTCTGTGCAATAAATGTGGCATTTTGGATGTTTTGGAAGATCCAGTCGCAGAAATTGTCGGCACAGTTTTTACCTTTGAATACTACAGCTTCTCCATTTGCTGATTGGCATATCCACAAATTTGGCTCGTGATTCATTTCAGGATACATTATCATGCATTCAAAATCAAAAAACCAGTAATCTCTTACTGGGTTTCTTGGTGTTGTAGAAGAGGGCTGATCTGTCAATATTTTGTCTTCGTCAGCCACTCTTTTTGCCCATTTCGCAGCCCGGGCATCAACTTCTTCATGACCACTCAAATCTCGTATGTCGTCAGCGTGGAGGTTCTGTATTTCTTCATCTAGATCATCTTTATCGGTTTGATCAACAGTTTGTCCAGTCTTGCTTTCATAGATACATTGAATGAAACAACGATGATCTTCAGTTGAATAGGTATGGCAGATGGAACAGTATACAAGGTTGCACCTATGTTTTTCCGGAGGTGTCAGCTTGTTGCGATTAACGACACGGTTTCAGATTTCACATCTTACGAGTAAAGAACATATCTTTTGTTTGTGATTCTCATAGCTTAATGACGTGAACCAATGGCGCTTGCATTCCACGCAGTAAATTGCATCCTCTTCCGTAACTCCGACAGTGTTTTTACAATATGAATATTTGCAGAATCTGCAATTACTTTGACATTTATGTGAGGCCTGTTATAACGTCGTAATGGTTTCCATATGATAAAAGATTAATTTGTTTGCGGCGATAGGGTCCTGAATATACCAGTTTTCCAAACTCTTCGATTGACCAAACGTTAAGCTGGTATTCAGAAAGAACCTTTTGGCAAACTTTCACATCTTTCAGGGTAAGAGTTGATCCACATTTAAAGTGACACTGTTCGTATAGTTCAGTTACCGGCTTTTCACGTTCTGATGATATGTTCTTATCCATCCTGGTGATATTTTTCAGTGTTCGATCTTGTCCTTTTTTCCCCAGCTTCAAGTTTCTTACAGTACCACCGGATTTAGCAAATGAGTGTTCTACCATAGCCCGACCAACAACCAGCGCGTGACCCAAACAATAGTTTTCACTGTTATTTGAAAAATGCAACGTTTTCTTTTCAAGAAATCAGGTAAATCAATCACTGGTCTTGCTCGGAGATTGCCCAGTTTTGTTCTACCATTACCGCCAGGAGGAAGGCTAATGTGGGTAAACGTAATTTTGACGGTGTCATCAAAGACGAATTTTTGATATGATTGGAGCACACGCGCAATTTCATTTAAAATCAGATCGGAGCTGACATCTGAAGGCTCCAAAATAGGTATCACAATTGGAAAGTCAAGTGATGGCGACTCAAAAATAAATCGCACTCTGTCTTCAGTTTTGGTGGTGCTAAGAATTTCTTGGAGAGCGGAAGTAATGGAGTCTTGAAGTAGTTTGTAAATGTCCTCAAATTTAGATCCATTTAAGTTGAAGAGGCGAAAATTGTAATCCGTCTCGGTAGTTTTGAATTGGTTTGAGATTCGCTGGCCAGTTTTCGTTAGCACGAATGTTGGTGGAGTAGTATGGTCGTGAGCACTAGTCTGAGAACTCTTCTTGTTTGTTCCCTAAAATTAAGAACGTATACACATAAAATCTAAATAATAGAAAAAATACCTTGTAGAGTGTGCCTTTTTAAGAGTAATTCTAATGCTTGAAAGAGCTTATTTGTTTATTGATTTGTTTGCTGTTTGTTGTTCGTTTATCTTTTGTTTATTCAATAGTAAGGAGTAAACAAAATGTTAAAAGAAGACCTTCTTGATGGTTCTTGACTAATGGTTATTATGCGGAAACCATTTTCTCTGAAAACTACAAATTCTACAGATTCTACAAATGCTACAGGAAACTACAGATTCTTGTAAAAGTTCTAACCTGTGGCTAGGACCAGCTCCCAGCTGAAGTAGCGAGTTACTGTCATCAGTGCTATTACTGTTGTCGCGGTTTGATCTTTTGGTTGGAGTATGTCCAGTATCCCCCGTTGCATGACGTTTATGAGTGTGCACACGAAGGTTGTCTTTTCTTGCAAATGCTTTTCCACAGAAATTGCAGGACAGTTTATGCTCTTTGGCAAAGTGAGAGTGAAGTTCCTTTCGATTGGAAAAGGATTTACTGCATATGACACAGACGGTGGACCTAAAATTAAAAATAATAGTGATATCTCACCAGTAAGCTTCAACCTTCAAATTTATTACCTTTCAAAGAAACCATACAAATGTAGCAATTATCTGATTGAAATGAAATTTGATTTATTGATTTATTAATTTGACAACTAATTTGAATTATATAATATTCTTCAACAGTAAAAACGTTTTTAACATGAGACGAAGACTACACTAACTCGTTTGAGCTGTCTGATGATACAGCCATTACGCAGAAGAGGATAATCAAAAGCCATTTTGGAGCTGATAAGAAGTTGAAGATGTAGCGACCAAAATAGCCAGTCACATTAGGAAGAATTCTAGTGATGGATGATAATAAAAGATTGACCAAATCGCCAATTTTGATGATTGCGTTACTCAAAGTGATATAGTTTCCGGCATGGGGAGGAGAAATTGCATGCAAAATTATTTTTTTGGTTTGGGCTCACCCACTTGTAGGCACACGTCGTGGCCCGTCAGTGGTGCTCTCCGCAGACCGCAGTCAAGAGGCGGAGAGACGAAGATCATGGACTGAAACATGATCCCCAAGCAGAACTACCATACGGTTATTTCAGTCACGCCCAAGGCAACAGCAGTCGTTTATCCGACTGCTGTTGCCCCCCGTTTGGTAATAGCAACTATGATGGCGGAAAGATAATAGCCTGCTCGGAAGGCAAAAGGGGTAAAAATAGGCTGCAGAAGAGGAATCGTAAAGGAAGGCCGAGCACTCAGATAGGACAGATTGAGAAAGCGGTCTGAGAAGCTCAAAAATGCAAGTAAATGTTTTGGTTAATTAACAATGTTTAGTACTTATGATTGAAGAGTTTTAAAATTTTGAAAAATGTAGAATTTGTTTATTATTTGTAAGTTTTATGTTTACATTTAAAAATTCCAATGTACAGCAGCTCCTAATCAATAAAAAAATAATGATTTTCTTCAGGATGCAATAGAGACACAGGGGGACCTTTTTCACCCCCATGCCCATCACATCCTGAGAACTCTAAACTTGAACAGTAGGAGCCGAAATGAACAAAGATCATTTGTTCAGTTTGCGGATCCTAAGGATCAAAAATTACGTGCTTGTGGCCAACTGATGCATAGGTTACATTCTCACCTACGTTTGGCCTGTGCGGAAGCGATGAAAAGATCAGTTGTAAAGTTTATTTTATTAAATTAACCCTCAACAGTAGATGGCAAATTAGTTAACTCACAATCTTATTTCAGACTTTAAATCTCCTTTTCGACTTTCAATTAATTTACGGAAGCATGGGATTAAGCGCTCAAGTTAATTTTAACAGATGAAACAAAGTAGCAAAAATATCAGTAACTTATCTTTTGGAGTTTGTCCAGGGTCTCAGCCAGTGCCTTGGTAACCCCTGGCACAGTAGGGGTGTTGTTCCTTACGCTTTGGGGCCTCGGCTAGCACAGTAAAAGAAACCATCCATGTCAGCCGCTCATGATAAATTCCTATACACATCCATGTGTAAATTTCCGGAATTTATTCTCCTCTCTTAGCTGACAAACTCAAGAATTCGCTATAAGTCAAAAGAATAGTCAGTATCAGTAGAATACGCTTGTACTAAATGTGAATCATTTTCAATAAATATTCTCGTAAATGTGTGTTATTTACTAATGTTGCGATCTTTTAAACAGGTGACAAAACAAAACGTATCGACCAATACGAGCTGAAAACCTGACCCACAATTACTGTGGGTTTCATACTTTCATACTTTACTGTTGGTAGTCTACCCACACGCGGTGAGGTGAAGTGTACCTAAAGAGCTCACTAGCGACATAGCTGGCAACATTCAGCTTGTGCAGGAGTAAAACCTAGCTTAAAACCGTCCTGAAAACACGGATTGGGAGAAAATGTTGAGTTAATAAGAAAGATTTAGAGAAAATTTAACATTTATTCGAAAACTTAGCTGTGGTTCTCATGCAAAATTATGCAATAGCAATAACGGGCTAGTTCATCCATAACTAGTTCACTTTCTGCTGAAGTGTCAGAGAAGATTATCGTATTGGCACCATCCAAAGCTGCAAAAAGTCCGTCAAAAATTAAACATTTATTGTTCAATGTTAATACGTACTGTTCTAACAACTCGCTCCTTAAATTGCATGTTCCAGTTGTTGCATCTCGGTTGGTGGAATCCGCTAATGGTATTCTATTCTATTGCCGGCTACTCAGCCATTTTCAGATGTCTTTGTGTCGAGACCTGCACATAACTACGACGCTATATACTGTAGAAATTTCAGATCTGGGGGGCGTTTCAAAAGACGCTCCTAAGCTTAGGAGCGCTCCTAAGTCCTGCTTAGGAGCAAACTTAGGAGAATTCCGTTTCAAAAGATTCCTCCTTACTAATCATTCTCCTAAATCCTTAGGAGCGCCCTGACCGCTCCTAGCGGTCCTCCTAACTAATTTTACCAGCCTTGCTAATCAGTCATTGTTAATATAATTACGATTTCGCTTTACTCGAAGAATTTCTTTGTTTACTTTCTAGCTAACCTCACGCATACATCATTTTTTGTATATTTTTGACTTGCTATATTAATTAATTAATGTATTAATTAATCACTTGCTATAATTACACTGATTTAGACTTTCAAATGTTTTTTGTGGTTTGACATCTCAAACTTGTTGCTACGCCGGGGTGTTCATTATCAAGGATGTTCAGGTGTAAATAGCCTTTATTTGCTACGGCACCGTCGTTTTCACCAATTTTCAAATTGCATGCAATTAATAACCGGCTACTCATTAAGTATTGAACCAAACTACTCAAAATTTAAACTCGGTATGCAGAACATGTGTGACAAATTTTGTGTGAAAATGAGCAAAATGCGTGACCATAAAATTTTTCATGGTGGACCCCCCACCTTAAGCATGTAGACATGGAGTTACATAGCGAACCCTCCTTTTCGACCAAATATTGTCGGGGGTAGGGTTAGTGAGTTCTTAGTTTGCGAGGATAGGTTGCGAGGAGGTTATCCCTTAGCCTGCAGAGCAGTTTTTGCTCTGTTAACACAGCACATTACTAGTACTATACTCTTACATATCATAGTTCCACCTTTGCTCTTCCAGAAGTTGTCCACTGACTTTACAGTTCAGAAAACTTGAAATACGAACATTTTACGAAGCTCGACACGTGACTCAAACAGTCCGCTATATATACCTATATATATATATATATAATATATATATATATATATATATATATATATATATATATATATATATATATATATATTTAAACGAAGTCTGTAATTGCAAACTCAAAGCATTAGCTTGGATGAGGACAGCGTGGGTCAACAATGGGGCGTAATGATAAGAATTTGTAATGAAAATGCTTTTCATTATTGTCATAATTGTGGAATTGTTCAGTAACAGCGTGTTTTGTATCTAAGCAGCCTCACGAGTAAATAGGGAAAATCAAGGCCAAGTTTTAAAGCTAACATGTGCCCAGAAGAGAAAAAGGGCCAAATTTGGTTAAAAACGCTAAAGCAAGGTTCAAGGTCCAAATCAGAGTAATAATGAATCTCGTATGTGATTGTTGAATGATCTCTGGCCCTGTTTGCCTTACATCCTGCTCATATAGCCAGGTAATTGCTGTAAATAAGTAACTGTCAATGATTTGCCATGGAAACTGTATAGTAATGTCTGCCAAGACAGAATTGCCCTGAAACCGGTCTTACGTTCATTAACTAGGGGTACAACTGTCTAGGTCATGATCTGTTCTTTGGGCCGTTATAGAGGCCGCTGAACAGCCCAGATTTCCCTATTTTCAACGTACTCAAAGCAAAGGTTAAGAATCGTACGAGAAACTATGCTAACTCACTCTTAGAAGTTAGAATCGAACCCTGACCTTGCTATGTACGGGAGGGCCTCATGTAGAGGCCTCCCACCCCACCCGTATGGCCAATAGCGCCTTCTTTGCTTTTGTGGAACAGAAAAGGAAAAGAAACGTAGAATTTGCGGAAATGTCAAAGAACTGTCAGTCTCTGCGGATTCGAACCAGGAACCTTACTTTACAGAGCAGTGGGTCGTTATAGAGACCCCCCTCTTCACCCCCGACGCATAATCACTACATCAGTAATTACAAAACAACAATAATCAGTGAATCGTCTCCTAAAACAACAAGAAGTCATAATTATTACATACGATTACAGTCAATTTTAAACCTCTTTAAAGTTTCTTTCTTCTTCAAAATCTGAAATATAAAAAGTGCAAATTAATTACAAAATGTCCTAACTAATTCTTACGTATTAGTTTCTGGTCTTATTTCATTTTAAAGGGAATTTTTAACACCCCTTCTTGTTTGTCTTTTCTCCTTTTCTAGGCCTTTTATCTGTTCCGACGCCCAGCTGTCTGGAGAGCGAACAGAGCTCCCAGACACCTTACGTGAATGAATTCATTCACACGTTCATTCACGTAAGGTCCCCACGTGACTACAAAAGTAGTTACAGTTGGCCTCTCCAGCACTAGGCTGGAGGAAAGGCCTTGCACTGCTCTAACATATATGTATAGGTACGTAACTAGTATAGAGGGGAATAGCCCCTAAAAGGAAATAAACGAAAGAAACATGAAATTTAGGTGCTTAGGTAGTTTTTAGACGTAGGTAAGATAAAATTATTAGTTTTAACTTAGGTATAAGTTAGTTTTCGTAGGTAAGTTAAGTTTAAGGTGAGGTCCCCCCCTGGACCTCTCTAAGGGGTCTTTATGTATGTTTTTCTTCGTAATAAAGACCCCTTCTACTGGCCGCTAAGAGGCCTTGAAGTGGCCGCCAAGAAGCCACAACGAGAAGAGGAGGAGCTTTTGTTCCTCCTAGGATTTATGGGTTCATACCCCGTCTTTGCAAATACAGAAGTAAAGACGGAGGTAAAAAGGGGGAACCCTTAATAAAAAGGAAATGAAAAGTTCCCCCCTCCCAAAATTAAGGCTAAAAAATAGCCTTCCAAACTTACTCTGCCAATTAGCAAACTTTTGCTAATTGGCCCAAAAAGTCCGGATTTTCATCTTTCTCGTTTCTCTCAAATTCTGTTTCCTATTTTTCATTTTTGGCCTTTTTATTGGGCCTAAGTTGTTTTCGTCTCTAGAAACCCAACTTAGAGACGTTTGCTCTCCGCATTTGTGGCCATTAGTCTTAAGGGCCATAAATCCCCTAAATCTCGCCACTCGAAGTGTGGCCCGCAAATGTTTACTTTCCAGATTTATGGCACAGAAGCCATAAACCCAGACTCTTTGGCGGCCCGCGCACGTGGACTACCGTAGGCCACGACTTCGGTAGTCCAATCAAAGGTGATTGCAATGATCGCACCACATGCGCAGCCAATCAGCTGCAAGGGGAGCGAAAGACCGCCCCCAAACAGGGTCTTGACTGGAAATTCGAATTTCCAGTCAGTGTCGGTTGAGACTTTAGACAGAGCGGTTGCTCTCCCCCTTTTTCGTCCGGTTGTTTGCCGGGGGAAATGCTGTCTTGAAGCCGTTATATGGAGGCCTTGACTTTGGCATTTCCCCCCTTCCGCCCTTTCCCCTCTTAGGACGCACCTTCTATTTTAGGTTGAGATGACACCGACACTCTAGGCTCACACTAACCCCCCCCTGTGGACCCTTATGCCCTCGAGGCGGTCCACAGGGGCAATTCTGCTGTAAATCCTGGGGACCCTTATGCCCTCGTGGCGGTCCCCAGGACCCGATTTCTGAACCTACCGGGGCCTTAGGGCCCCGATGACAATCTCGCACATACCTGATGGCTGGGCCTAATCACCCCAGTTTTAGCATAATTTGTTATTCTTGCACATGTGGAGGATGTGGGCCTTTCGCCCCACCCTCTGGGGTTATGCTGGGTGTGGGTTCTCAGGTTGGCTTGCGAGTTCCAAGCCCTCGCAAGCCAACCCCGATTATTTTCCGATTTTAGTCCGAAAACACGCAATTCTGTTCCCAATTTTAAAACCATATTTTCTTCAAAATCACCACTTTTTGGTGATCTAAAAACCCCAAATTTATGTCCCCTGTCCAGGTCTTCAAAAGCCCACTTTTTGCTCTTTTGCTTATCTTCCACCCAACTATAAAAATAACCCTAAAACTCCCAAAATTCGTCAAATATTTGGGGCAAACTAGGTATTGAGGGGAGGACCCTTCCTGTCCCCCCAAGCCCGGGAAGTCGAATAACTTCCCGGAATTGCAGCGCAACAGAATGCCCCATTTTCCCCACAGCCGGCGGCCAGGTCCGCCGGCCATACTTCTTGCCGTGCCAACTAAAACTGTTCACTGTTCAACATGTGATTGTGTTTTTGTAATTTCGCCGGCTAAAACAAGGACCATTCCTAAAATCAGTCTTAAAAAGCGAAGTCTTCTTTTAATCTAATATTATCTAATTATCAAGGTTTTAAATGGGGAAAACCGGCTTCCCTCTAATTTAAACAGTGTTGATAGTTTTGATGTTTTGATGATAATTGCAACAGCAATTATTATCCGACTTTTGGCTTCCAGAACTCCCTCCGAATTTGCACACGCAGAACTCACGCACCACACGAGCAATCACCTGGAAATGGCCATGACACGGGCCATTTCCGAATCAGAACGCATGTAGTTAGGTATTAATTAAATTAATTAGTCTAGGTAGTACTTAGTATGGGAAGTAGCCCCATCTAGGCTTTAAGTTATTTTAATTATCAATTTCCGGGTTCCTCATGTAAATACCTTCGCAGAGAAGGTCTTGAGGCCCCGTGATTAACTTTAATTAATATTTTATGAATTGTATGCATGATGGGAACTTCATGTAAACTCCTCCCAGTTGGAGGTCTTGTCGCATGTGAAAGAATGAGTGAAAATGAGTGAAAGAATGCTAATAATTGTATGCGTGGGGCTACTCATGTAAGTACCTCCAGTCGAGGTCTTGAGACCGTCCAGTAAAATAATGATTAAAATAACTTAATTAGTAGTTAGGTAGGTAGTGATAACTGAATAATATTTAGAATAGGTACGTATCCGGGTCAGAAAAAGAGCCCATGTTCGAATCTTGTATAGTTTGTAGCCAATAACCGTCGTTAGTCTAGTCCTGATAATTGTCTAGTAATTCAGAATTAGTAATTGTTCAGGATTGCTGTTAATCGGTAGTTCTGGGACCCCAGAGGCCTGCGTAGGTTATCTTTCTTAAGATGTGGAGCCTATGCAGAAAATGGGTCCAGCTCGTGATAAATAGGTAGGTTAGTCTGTTTAGGTCAAAATTTACGTAAGCTCATTTGCATATTCTGTCCTAGGGCTGGTATTAGGTTTAGTATAATGCAGAATGACCAGGTTCGTAGCGAATAGTGTCCTAACAGTAGCAGACATTTACTAGGTGCAGTTAGTGCTGTGTACCCGTAGATTAGAGGGTAACAGTTCATAAGTTCAGTACCCAGTTTCAGTTATAGCCGGTATTGAGCCCTAGGTGTTAGAATTGTCAGTGTAGGAGTTTTTAGACAACCGTAGCTAGTTTTGAGTTAGTTTAGTTTTATAATAGTTGATTCTAGTCAGATAGGCAATGTTGAGCAGTGCAGTCCACGTTCTATGTCCAGTCCTTTAGTCCAGTCCAGCCTCATTTGCATATCTGGCCGGAAACACCAGAACGGCCAGGAAAACGTTCAATCTTGTTCATCTGCACACCAAAACCATCCGAAACGTCTGAATTTTGTCTGAAAGCAAAAGTTAACAAAACACACACAAAGCACGTCTTGGGTGTCAAAACCCACACTTGGAAGCCAATTAGTCCGGATAATAGTTGCTGGGGTAGCCGTTACACGGAGGCCCCAGAACTAATCCAAAGCCGCCCCTAGTGAGACTATTCTAATTTACGTTAATTGTTTGTGTTAATTGGTGTGAAGTCCCAATCTATTGTTAGAAGGACAGGGCAAGCTAAAGAAGCTACGAAGAAAGGCCTAAGAGTTGAGTTAGTGGCTACGAGTTGAGCTAAGTCAAGCACATAGGTTACCTATCCGACCCCGTAGTGTAATCGAGTTAATTGCAGGAAAAGTCCTGGAGACAGTGTGTACCCCTAAGCTCAAACCAAACTCAAACCAGTCAATTCTAGAAGGGCAATTCTGGCAGATCATAGTAACCTCTGTTCATTGTACAATAACCTTGCATTGAACATTGTATCTGCTGGAATTGATAACTACAGTCTGTACCTTTGTATCAATAAACTGTGTGACTTTTAGACTCGTCGTCAGCCTACTTTTCAGATCATCGTTCCCTGTCTTATCCGAGCTAGAGGATAAGACTATATCAATTGGAAAGAGTCGTTATTGAGACTATAAACCCCCTGGTTCCCCTAACTCCAAACGAACTCACGAATCCAAACCCCTACCCGGTCAGCCATTAAGTACGGTCTGTCAGAACACCACTACAGTCTGTACTTCAATCTAAGTGGAGATCTCTGAATCCCCACACGCTGACCAGTGTTCTAGAGTGCTGATCAGATCTACAGGCCGAAGAAGCCTAAGCCTAACCAACTACCGCAAATCTCACGACCGAAAACAGTTTACTTTCAGAATTAGCCCATAATCATCACAGATCTCAGTCACTCTATTACAAATTTGACAGCAAACAGTTGCTCTGTTTAACTGAACCATGCTTTGCTCTTAACGGCCCATGGATCAGAAATTGTGCATCTACCCAATCACAAAGTTACTGCCGAATGCTAAACTTATCTACTTTAGACCACAGGATAACACGGTGGGTATGGAGGTCCAAATGGCTCACCCATTTGGACGTGGTATACAATTACCACTTTCGGCGCGACACGAGCTTTCTCACGTTTTGGGACAAGGAGTAAGGGAATTAAGTTGGGAAAGGGTTAAGAGAAGATGAACCAAAATAAAATTTTAATTGAGTTTGAGAATTTATTCTGAAAACTAAAATTTTGTTGCTATTTTCTTAAGGCATAGAGAAACAGTGTATCATAGCTATTCGTGTATTCCACTTATGCCTAATGGAATTGTGCCGCTTAGCATTTTCAAAACTCAAAGGTGGAATTGCGCCCACTCCTTTTATGCATAGTGGAATTATTCCTACCATTTTGCCTAATAGGTAGTATAGATAAATGTCCGATTACACAGACAAACTTCCAAGAAGTTCAAATTTCAATCTTATTTCAGGATGACAAAAAAGTAAAATATCACAGTTTTTGGAAATTCTAATGCTGCTTTTGCTTACGGAGTAATGTGAGAATAAAGTGATCTAGCATGAAGATATTAGTTTACGTTAAAACTTCAAAGTTCAAATCATTTTACACTATTTCCGAAATAGAAATTTCAGTTTAAATTAAAATTCAAAATTGCCTTTTCAATTGCAAAAATTGCAACGGAAATATTTCGAATGCAAAATTAGTAACATTTAATAGCAATGATGTTAATTCTACCTTGTTATAGAATACCTCAACCTGCAAATTAATGATTGGGTTTAATTTAAAATAGGGGACACGATGCATAAAATGCAAAAACGCAACTCTAAAATAAACTTGAGACAAACAACACTGGCACCCTGCAATGGAGTAAATGAATAAACTACATTGGCTATGTTTTAAACATCTTCGCAACGGATGAAAAGAAACTCGGTTCAAGGAGGTTCAGGAGAACCACTTAGGAGGACTGCTAGGAGCAGACTTAGTAGATCTGATAGGAGCGTCTTAGGAGAATTCTTTTGAAACGCGCTTAGGAGCGCTCCTAACTAGGCTTTAGGAGCTCCTAAGACGCTCCTAACTATCCTCCTAAGTCTGCTCCTAAGCGCGCTTAGGAGCGTACCTAGGAGAATCTTTTGAAACGCCTCCCCTGCTGTCTTATCCATCAAAAACGCTCGTCGTCAGTATGTGGAGTCTAGTGCGCTCAAAAATCACTTAAATTTACCGCAACACTCATATATAATGACGGAACATATCCTTTTCTAAAAAACTGTTTTTGATTTTTAAGACACTACAGTATTCTATTCTATTGCTTACTCAGCCATTTTCAGATGTCTTTGTGTCGAGACCTGCATATAACTACGACTCTATATAGAAATTTCAGATCTGGTTGCTGGAATCATTTCCCTCTGTCCAGATGATGGTCAATTTTGAGTGTTATCAAGAGAACATACTAGATAAGTGTGACAGCTGGCAGGCTTTCTGTTATCAGCTCTCGAGCTATGCTCTGCGCGCTAATAGCCCATCCCCCGCAATAGTGGGTACCTAGTGGGCCTGGATCGCCCGTAAATCAGCACCCAGTACGCATTTGCGTATGCTCACTTTTTTACCGTAAGCCACCCTCCGCAAATGTGACCTATCATTCGTCAGTTGAAAAAATGATGGGTCTGTTTTGCGGGGGTGGGTCGAATGATAGGTTACAATTGGGGGGAGGGGGTGCCCTCCTATAGAAAAGAGTGAGCATACTGGGTACTGATTTCCGGGGGGTCCACTAGGTACGCAATTGCGGGGAGGGTGTGGGCCGTAAGCTCGCACAGCTAGAGAGCTGATAACAGAGAGCCTGCCACCTGTCACACTCTTATCTATTATATGTACTCTTGGTGTTATACACCAAACCAACAGTTGTGCTATACAGCAAACGTATAGACGAACGTATATAAACCAAACGCTGTTTACACCAAACGCATAATTGCTAGCATGGATCAAGAATCAGGGTTACCCCACGAAGTAAATAATTATTAATTCATTGTCACTTCAGTTTGGATACGAACTCCTTCTAGCTTGGTGCGCCTGTAGCTCAGTTGGCTGAGCGTCGGAGCGTTAATCCTAATGCCATGGGTTCCAGTCCCACCCGAGGCCCGAATGTTTCGGGTCTCAGGTGCTGAAGTGACAATTTCATTTCATACAGTATATCAGAAATGATACGAGGTTGACCCGTTTCCTAAGCTAAACCATATATACTAGCGTCTAACGTTGGTAAACACTGGCAAAACAATACTACCCAAGATTTTCAACAGTAACCTTTTGGATTTAATCAATTCCAAACTTTGCACTTGCCATGTTTCGGTTCTGTAGTGCCAAGCAAGAGTGCATAATTGCACTATACATTAGAAGAAGAGTAAGTCACTAGAGGGTTCTTCTTCTTGGCCTTGCGGAACGGTGCTCCGACCAGAATAGGCAAATGTTCCCAAGTAGCCAATCAGATTCAGCCAATTCTAGCCTGTCTTGACGACCCGCCCCCAAAACGGGGACATTCTTCTGCCTACCCCCCCCCCCCCCCCATCAAAGGGGGACCCCTTTTGCCCCCCCCCCCCCACCAAGCGGGACCTATTTTGGCTACCTCCCCCACCAAACGAGGAGGGGGCATGCTTGTTGACCCCCCCACCCACCAAACGGGGGAACATTCGCATACTGTGGTCGTAGCACCGTTATCCGCAATGCAAAGAAGAGAAGCCCTCTAATTGCTTACTCTTCTTCTTAAATATAGGAGAACTATGAACTCTTGATGGTACTATTACTTTTTGTGGGACGGAAGGCCCATGGTTAGATTTTCGGCACAGACATATTTTTGCAGGGTGGAGGACACTTGCAAGCAGAATGGATGTTACCTTTTAAGATTTGTCTGTAGTTAAAGGACCGGGTCCAGCTAATAAACAAAGCCTGACACTTCCCAAGCAGAGAATTTATGATTCACAATAGCATCATGGTTATTTTAATTTAATACATATGAATAAATAAAACATATACAAACAATTAAAACAAATGCCTTTTAGGAATATATTCGTAAGCTCAAAAATTGCAGTTATGCAATTCTAGTAAAGCAGGGTAACAATGATGCATATCCAAAATGACCTGTATTACGTGGATATATTCTTAACTCGTTAAAACGTTAAAACGAGGTTTGTTGTGAGAATTCTTTTTATTTATTCCACGATCCCGCTGTCTTCAATAGCAGCATTCAGTTGTCGAATTAGATTGAACCTTTTATCTTCTGTTGGATTCATGATGACGAAAAACATCTTGAAAAGGTTCATGAATGAGAACGCAAACATTGGAAGAACTTGCTGGTATCCTTCTTTCACTTCTTCCAAAGTGAATGGCGGTGCCTTTCCAAGATGTTTGGAGAGAGTGTTGTAGTAGAGTTCGATGAGGCGTTGATCGTGTCTTCTTCGATCATCAGCCGACATATGCATAATCATACAGCCAGAGAAATCGCCATAAGGAGATCCTGCATGCATCAGCTGGAAATTAATAATGAAAATATCAACTGTAATTTAAATAGCGAAGAATAAAGCTTGACACGAAGTTTAGCGTAGAAGGGAGGGACGCCATAAAGTATGCAAACAGCTAACGAAGCTTCAAAAATAAACATTGTAGTTTCTTCATAATCCTGATTGTCTTGCTTGCTGCGCTGCAGCACGTTCTTCCACTTAAAGAGGGTGGGTCCACGCAGCAGGTCTACTATAGTCGGTTTTAGAGGTAATTTTACACATACATAACGATATTCATAGTCTTTCCAATGAAATACACATACTGTATTGTTGAAATACAATGATGTTGATGATATGCAAATTAGATTTTTGCAAAAACAAGAAACTTTCGGATCATGTGTTTATGTGCAAATAAAGAAACTCGTGCAGATCTAAAACCTATTACAATCCCATAGACTCAACACATTGTTTTTCAAAGAAGCACGTTCTCCAGTCCTCTTTCAGCGCCTGTCTCCTTCAGCCTGCATTCAATTTTCCACAAATGTGAAGACGGAATAGAATCGTTCACAACGTGGATTTCAGAAGAAATATATTAGAGACTGGCGGTTTTGCAGTTTCTAACGAAGTCTTGCGAGTTCTGCTTTTAGATGCTGCCGACTGCGATGATACGATCTACTAGCACAAGTAGTAGTGTTACTTTTGAAATGTGAACTTTGAATGGCAAAATCTATGAAACCACATTATTCATTGAACGCTAAACTAATTTTATATCGTTAAAAAAGATCTGTTCTCTCCAAGTAGTGATATATTCAAGTTATTTGTCGAAAACGCCCATGTTAAGAACGATGAGTCCGAGTAGCAAGTTTGCACGCTGAGCGGCACCCCCCCCCCCGAGATTTCGACCTTGATGTTTTTAGCATATTGCAAGCCAAATACTTTAGAAAACGCTGAGTGTTCTTCCTATCGTAAACTCTTAGTTCAGTTCAGTTGTATTTTCTGTCTAACTCGCAGCAGGCCTATATTTACCGCAAATATGGTCAACCAACACAAATTCATTTTGCATAAAGCTTTTGCTTGTTTGGTCTACAACCATTTCCGATTTCGCTCATTTTCACATATTTTATTGTCTGAGTGGGATATTTTAACGACTTTTGTAAATTAAAGACGGTGTCTTATGATTGTTGAGCAATTTGACATCAAAGTTAGGGTCTGTACTCTGCAAGTGTTAAACAGATGAAACGGCAAAAGTGGTGATTTTATTCTTGAGCCAAAAAGATACAAACGATGGGCGATGAACGGTCATGCATCTCTGTAATTTTGTATTTAGATTGTAGCTACGGACATTGAACTGCAGTACTTAATAAATGCAATTTTGATTGAGATCTCTAAACACTTACCGCAAATAGTGAACACTCGTTAAATTTTAACGTTTTTGACAGATGAAAAGAATTACAAAGTACTCTAATTCAAGGTCCAAAATAACAAGTAGGCCCCAAAAGGGGCAGTATTCCTTAGTAGACCTGTTATTATTCATTTACAGTTGAATAATTTGTTAGTATAAACTGAGGTCTTGCTTCAATTTCCGTTGGGAAATTTTTATTTCCGTTGGGGGTCTTCAAATGACAGCAGAAACCCCAATTGGTGGAAGAGGTCCCCATTTGAAGACGTCGCCAGAATAGGTCTTCGTTTTTTAGTGTTTAGCGTTTTGTCCTTGATGTTTCTTCTAAGAGTTTTATGCTTTATCGCAAAAATCCAGTGCGATATAGTAGTGTATGCCGGTAACCTGTACGCCGCTAGAAAATACAAGCAGGCTACACCTACTATCTAACTACCTAATCCTAGTGCACCTTGGTGTAGCTCCCAAGCTACACTAGTGCTCAAATATACGCAACCATTTTGATTGCAGGCAGCCGAAGACTGCATAGAGTCTGTCCATTCGGCTGCTTAAATAGCAGCTGCTAAAACTAAAGTCTGACACAAAAATGTGTGTACAAAATCTATAAGGCCTCCAGTGAGCTAAATATACGTCGTAACCCCATAAAACCATATATTTTCGGAATCCTTGCAGCGAAACGAACATTTTTATGAAACTTAAAATTTTTTAAAATTTCAAAAATTTTAAAATATCGGTTTATCGGGGAATTTTTTCGGACCATTCAAGCTATTCAGCTCATTCGTTCCGAAAAATTTGCCCGTCCGAAGGCGCATCGATTGACACAAGAACGAAAAAAATCGGTTGAGAAATAAGCATTTTATTCCAAAAATTCGTTTTTCCATTTCCTTTGATGTTTGCCGCTTTTTGCAACTTTGACTGGTTATTACTCGCGACTCGCTCAACGAAAAAATTTTTCGATTAGATTTTCAGGGCCGCCTAGGCGCCCGCTTTCACCTGATATATGTGATTTTTCAAATTTTTAAAGTCGAGTTTTTTGAAAAATACCACTTTTTGACCAAAAATTTCGGCAAAGCAGATTTAACAAAAGTGAGTAAAAATAACATAATCATAAAATTCAAGCTGAGCTGAATTCAACGATATAAAGCTTTTGTTGCTACGACTTATATTGCGCCAGGAATGAATTTTTAAAGAATATCCCTTATTTCAGCTGGTTTTCGGCTCTCTTTGATGTTGCCGCCATAATTTGACTGAAGCAGTGTAAACTAGCAAAACCAGCTGAAATAAGGGATATTGTTTAAAAATGCATTGCTGGCGCAATATAAGTCGTAGCAACAAAAGTTTATATCGTTGAATTCAGCTCAGCTTGAATTTTATGATTATGTTATTTTTACTCACTTTTGTTAAATCTGCTTTGCCGAAATTTTTGGTCAAAAAGTGGCATTTTTCAAAAAACTCGACTTTAAAAATTTGAAAAATTACATATATCAGGTGAAAGCGGGCGCCTAGGCGGTCCTGAAAATCTAATCGAAAAAATTTTTCGTTGAGCGAGTCGCGAGTAATAACCAGTCAGAGTTGCAAAAAGCGGCAAACATCAAAGGAAATGGAAAAACGAAATTTTGGAATAAAATGCTTATTTCTCAACCGATTTTTTCCGTTCTTGTGTCAATCGATGCGTCTTCGGATGGGAAAATTTTTCGGAATGAATGAGCTGAATAGCTTGAATGGTCCGAAAAAATTCCCCGATAAACCGATATTTTAAAATTTTTGAAATTTTAAAAAATTTTAAATTTCATAAAAATGTTCGTTTCGCTGCAAGGATTCCGAAAATATATGGTTTTATGGGGTTACGACGTATATTTAGCTCACTGGAGGCCTTATAGATTTTGTACACACATTTTTGTGTCAGACTTTAATTTGCATATTCTCTCTCAAAAAACCCAGCCCTAAGCTAGCCCTATGTTGAAGATAGGGCTTCTGAATGGAGAAATGACTCATACTGCAATGGACATACTATTTCTCTTTTTATACATTCCTGCTCCAGCAGGAATAAAAATTCAAACTACGTAGTACATAGGTGGTTATAATGCTGGCTCAAAAATATGAATGTTTAGCAGAATTCTGATAACTGCGTATATTGAAAATTTGGCTAATGGCCAAATCAGTAATGACCAAAACTGACTCTTTTGCATTTAAACTTGTGGTATAATGCATTTAGATGTAGTTCTAGCACGACTGACCCCCAGACCCAGATTTTTCAATATTTTTTCAAAATAGGGCATTAAACGAAAGCAATCAGTACAGGGACGATTTCTTCTGATAGAACTACGGCAACTGTTTCAGGCCATCACGAATGCACAGTGGTCACTTTTCTCGTTAAAATCGGCTTGTTGAAGGTTTTAAAAGCTGAAGATTTTTGAAACGGCAGTAAGTTTCCTCGGTTTATAGTATGTATTTAGTAAAAAAATAACTAAATCAAGTGAAACCGCTACCGTTAACCTGTGAAAACTTGCTTACGTTTGCTGAAGCGCCCTTGGTTTTACTGCTTTTACTGATATCAAATTGTACTCAATGAATTCTTCGTAACTGACGGAGAACTGAACGAAACAACTCAAATTTAAACTTAAACTGTACGACATATGTGGTTAGATTATGTGTGAATATGAGCGAAATCCGTGGTACAAAAGTTTTTCACGATGGACCCCACTTAAGGTGGTGATTCCTTTTGGACCCATATTGTTGATTGACGGTTCAAATAAAGATGAAATTTGATGAAACTTTCCAAAATAAGTTCTTTTAGCATTCTAACACCCTCCGCGCAATCCCGCTTCAAAAATTCGAAGTCTCCTTTCAGGGCCGTTTTTGCCGATTTTTGACAATTAGACAGTTGCTGCACAGCCATAATTATACTCATTCGAAAGATCTTGTTGAGCTCTACATTTTAGCTTTTTGAAGCACCTTTCTAACTTTTCGCTATCGTGAGATATAGTCTATTTTCTTATTTTGGCATTGAAAACTTGTCATTTTTGCAGAAATCAAACAATCCGCCATTTCTTGAGCTAGGCAAGCCGTAACATTAACCTACCGGTGTCAATTTGAAGGTCGCGTAGAGGCCGATTATCCGTGACATTATAATTTAGTAACTGCAATCCCGTGGGCTGCTATCATAAAAAATGTAGTTTTTGCAAAAATACATGACCAAGCGAGTCGATTGTGGAGTTCCAGCGATTGTGGAGCATTTACTATGCAAGCTAGAGGGCTGCCACTTACTGGACGTGTTTTACACAAAAATATCCAGGGACCCTTTTTTAGTTGCCCCGATTGCTGCTTTCTAGTTAAAGTGGTAGCTTGCGAAGGTTGGGAAAAGTAGGCAAAATCCAGGTTGCGTATACATTTTAGCTAATTTCTTTATAACGAAGAGCGGTTTCATAATAATTAAAAAGGGTCCCCAGCTATTTGATAGTGGAATCGAATGATGTGGCCGATGCCTCACGAAAAATTTACTTTAGTCTGCAAAAAATCTGGAAAATTAAATTACTTCGAAAATGCAGCAAAATAATTTCCGAGAACTAAAGTTAGTTTTGTTGTATGCATTATAAAGAGCAAATATTAAGCAGCATTTTGATATAAAAATGGTTTTTTAACTCCAAGGAAAGTTTGAGTTATAATTGTTCAAAGTTGATGTCTCCAAAAGGAATCACCACCTTAAGGGGAGGGGGGGGGTCGCCGTGTACCAGACTTTACAGTCCCCGATTTAGCTCATTTTTAGTAGTAATACACCCTCCATATGTCTCCGAAAACAAGACAAATTTTTGTATTCCAGGGTCAGTCCAATTAAGAGATATTGCTCACAGTTCAAATCCCTGCAATTTTGTATGTACGCCAGGATGTCTCTCAGACCGAGAAACGGCATTTGAACGATTTGCCAAGCTGATTCCAACGGTCATTTACATCAAACTTGGACTCGTTCTAAGTTTCTTTACGCAGTTTTGTAGCGACATAGTATAACAAGACAAAAATGTTCAGGAAATCAAGAGCTTCAATTTGATATAAAATTTGACTATATTTGGAACAGTTGAAAATTTGCCATTTTTTACTATAGGCCTCCATCAGCGCACTGAGGAATGCATCCACAGTTTAAGCACCAGCAAATGAAGTGAAACCTAAAACACATCTTTCTTTCGTATGTGCAAATTGGCACACCAAAGTCGCTTAGAATATTTCTGACTTCACCCTACTTATGTACCGTGATGTCCAAAAATTCGAACAAAGGTGCATTTTGAGGCAAAATGCAAACGCAGTGAGCACAACTGTGACCTATTCCTCAAGCAGCAAATGTATTATGCAAATTGAACCTCTGCTTGGGTATTGTGGTAGTATCTTGTGCGAAACTTGTGCAGTCTCAAACGTTTGGTAACAGCGAAATTTTTCTTAGTTTATCGTTTCCCTAAGTTTAACAGGGGTCATACTCTGTATCTGATACTCTGTTTACTACAATCATACTCTGTACCTGATAATCTATCATAGCACAAAGCTCATCACTAGGAGTGCCATCCGGGGAACGTTTCCAAAGAACTTCTAGCACTTTGCTAACACGACAAACATAAATCCTCGGATAGTTTGCAGTTTCACCGCAGCGGAGTTGTTTTATTTCGCTCTCGCTTTTGTTTTCACCATAGCTACAAGATTGAGCAATCTTCGACTCGATAGTCCATCACATTATTGTCTTCGAAAAAATGAAAAATTGAAATTGAAATTTACTTCAGCTTTTTGTTTGAGCTTCTCAAACCCAGCTCGAGAAAGCTTAAAGTCATCGGGAAATGTTTCCAGCAAATAGTTGTAGTTTTCTTCTTTGTTGTCAAGTATTTTCTTTCTGAGCTCGCCACGGAACGGATCTAAATTACTACACGGTATAATCCGATTTTGAATTGGAATGCTTAAAAGGAAGATAAGATTTACGTATGCCATAAAAAGGTCTCAATTTTTCTGTGATACCTAATATTGCAGTCGGTCACAGGGATGGAAACTGGGTCATTATTTCTGACCCATGACCCACTTGACCCAAAAGCAAATTTGACCCAGACCCAAGGCGACCCATGAAATTTGAAAATTCCGTGACCCAGCCCCAAATGACCCAATCGTTTTCGTGACCCAGACCCAGCTGACCCAAGAATTATCGTGACCCAGATCCAAATGACCCAATAAAATAACTCGACCTAAACTGACTTTACATTATCCTTTTGCGAAGTTTTCTTGAAACTGCGACACGGAGACACTGTATTTTCCAATGCAATGTAAATTTGTAAATAATTGGCAAATAGTAGTCTGTAAATAACTAGTCAGAATCCAGCAAAAAATTCTTCTGAAGCAAGTCCTAAGTTCGGAGCTCCTCAATCGTGTCATTTTGATTATTTTCCAATAATAGTTCTTTTACTTCGAAGACATGATTGGCTGATATTGCAAATTATTTAAAACTTTCGATGGAAGTGTACACATGGCTTTTATTACGCGAACCGACGCAGACATAATGGCCGGACAAGTCACATCTAACTATTGATTCCAGAGAAACAATACTAAATTCAATTTAAAATTCGCGCCGGAGGCGCGAAAAATTTTTTAGCCGCGACAGGTTTACGTATAATTGGAACAATGCCAGATCTTCGAATTTAAAATTTGGTAAGACCCTGTGACCCAGACCCAAAATGACCCAATAAAACTTGCTGACCCAGACCCAAAGTGACCCACAGGAAGCTTGACCCAGACCCACACTGACCCAACCGGTTCGCAAGACCCAGTGACCCAAGCAAAAATGGCGACCCAAACGACCCATGACCCAGTGACCCATGACCCAGTTTCCATCCCTGGTCGGTCAGCATCATACATTAAAGATTCTGGGGGGGTCTACCCCGATCTCGGCGAGAGGTCTACCCCTGAAAATTCCAAAATTTTAAGGGGGTCTGCACCGAAATTAGCAAAAATTGCTAATTTTTAAAGTTTTTGACAAAAATTTAGTAAAAATGACAATTTTTAGCGATTTTTAAGAAAGCGTTTGAAAAAAAATCGCTAAAATTTGCTACAAAATTACGCATTTTTGGTAAAAATCCCGTAGTGGTCTACCCTTTTTTCCTTTCTGGACGAGAGGGTCTACCCTTTTTTTCTTTTTCGCTGAGGGGTCTACCCGGTTTTGTCGGTCTGGGGGGTCTGTACCACCCCCATTCCCCCCACGTTATCCTATGGTCAGCATACATCAGAATATAGCTTCACAAAATTTTCTGTTTTAAAATTTAGTAAATATGTCTCAGAAAGTGTTTACATCTATAGGTAGTACAAGTTCGATTAAAGTTTAGATTTCAGTCAGCCAAATCTGTGAAATCCTCAAACCTGTAGCATATCATTGTCCTATTTCCCTTCCTGGAGTCACCTCATATATCCCTTTATTCCTAGTACGGGACGTACATTAAGATAAGGTCCGATCCTGGCGTCCTGTACTGTCCCAACAAACTATTTAAACGGGCTTGTCTCATGTACACAAATTTTCCAGGGGGGACATCTAGTTCTAATTAATAATCCTAACAATGATATGATAATTTAATTCTTCACTAAATTAACATTAACGCTCATAAAAAGCAGTGCATAATTCGTAAAACAATTTTCAACAAGACAAAACAATTTTCTAGAAATAATTCAATGCTTTTTGTCAATTTTATGAAATTAGAACAGTATTAACAACATATTCAGGGGAGGCCGAAAATCTTTTTAAGAAACGTAGTGTAACACCCAGACCAATTATGCTTTCTCCTAGCCCAGACTTTCCTCATCCCGTTACGGGCTTGTAGGGCATGTAACTTGTCCGGGCGGACAGCGAGGGGCTCGAATTCGCCAAGTCCCCTTATTAACCAATAGTGCGGAAGAGGCAAAACACAACCCTCCGATAATAACCGCCAAGATTAATTACTTTTAAATTCTTCCCAGCCGGTGTGTTGCATGCTGTAAGCTTGCATTTCTCCGATAATTTTCATTAATTCTTCCATTTTGGCAACATTCAGATATTCGTTAAATGCCGTAGAAACGGCCTCCTTTCCCAGATCCTTCAGAATCAGCATTCCTGCTCTGGATTCGCTGGCTTCCTCTGTGTAGTAGCAGGTCGCCATCGGAAACGGCGGACGGGATCCGTTGGCAGTGAAATATCGATAACATGAAACTTCTCGATTGTGAACCTGAAACAGTTAAAACTTGGATCACTGAAATAAAATATACAAACGAGCAACAGTGGAATTAGACAGTTGACGGAAGCAACAACGAAGGGCAAGCCAAACTTATGATATTTCAGAAAGAAACTGAATAATACCAGAATTAAGGTAAACCTCTTTTCATGGCTGAGTGGCTGCTATTGTTTGCAAAATCTGCGTACATTGGTCCCTGAAATAACTATTTACTGGATTGCCTCAACAAAATTTGGATTCGTTAGATAAAGTGTGCATATTCTACTGAAGCAGAACAAGCCACTGGAGAGATTTTCTTTTTGGCATTACCTAAAGGTGCTAAACCACACAAGGAAAATTGTTCCTTTGGGAGGGGACATGCATACAACCACTTCCTCGTTTGTTGGATATAGAGTTACTATAAAACCATTGGGAGCGCCTCTGCATGCTGAGAAATTCTTTTCCGATTGACAGACAAAAAAAGGCAAGGCTAACTGTTCATCCCGAGTTAAAAACATTAAAAACAGGAGTAGCAATATTCTAAAACTTATATTTTTTAAAGAACCGCACCCAAACTAATTTATGTGCATGTTTCCAACACATTATAAATAAAGGTTAAGCTTAATAATGATACATGATGAACCAATACCTGACGCAGTGTCTGAATATCAAAAATGTCTTCTGCCGCAGCAGCTTCCACCTGTTTAATCTTTTCCAGAGTTGGTTGTTTAATGATAACTCTATCAGGCAACTTATCCAAGTCTAAAACGATGCATGAAATATAATATAAGACAATTTGTAAACAATTATATTATATTGTATTGATTAGACCATATTATATTATATTATTATATATTATATTATGGCAGTATTATATTATTATGGTCATCTGGCAGCAAATGAAGACCTAAAAACCAATCCAGCACTTAGTTCAAGTTACATCACCACCAGTCACGAAATTAATAAGTTCAACTTTCAACATTCAACAATTAGCTTATTCAACAATGCAGTCGGGTTTGGTTTATTCTTCTCCTAGCTATGCCACCTGAGCGGCGTTAAAATCTCCCTCCTCCATTCTTTAGCTTCCAAACAAAAGGATTAAATTGCAGTCTGGTAAAACCAATTCCAACACTAGGATACTGACTGGTTTCCACGATTCTGTATACTAACTACTACTAAATACTAACCACTACATTTTCTACAATAGGCCCGTTTTAGCATAGGAATATCTCTACCGACCTTCTACCGAGCACAGTAACCTGCATCGTATAAATTCGACCCAGCCCCGATGACAATAGATTTAACCTCCAATAGTTTTAAAGTCACAAACACACCTTCACTGCTGTAACTGTCCCATTCCAGATGAACTCTTGTGATGATTGATAGAAATCCTTTTCCTTCAGCGATCTCTTCGCACTCAGTGCTCAACAGGCGTCCATTGGCTGCTGTAGCCTCGTTGAGCACATGCTCAAGCTTATACTTTTCCATCGGCAGAAGATCATCTTCGTTTCGTTGACTGTTCAGCAGCGCTCGAAACATGTGCGACTTCAAGAGAACTCTTATCTTAGCTATGAAAGAACAAAATTACAAAAATGCAATATCTGAAGCTTTCGGCAAATGCATATACTATGAACAGGTTCAGTGCATTATGCAAGATTTCTAAAATCTAATTATATGTAGCAAGATATCGGTAATAAACGTTTTTAAAGGAAAGGTAATAAACGTTTACTAGGAAATCAAAGTGGTACGAAACGCGTACAATGTTCTTCTATGCGAAAACCTGATCAGTCCAGCCAGTAACTAAAACATTTACTGAGCCAATCAGCCAGTTGGACGAGACCGAAACTTAGTCATTTTCTCAAGCTTTTCGCATCTACCGGATCTTGGGACACTGTCTTAGGTGACTCTACTCACTGGACCAGTACTTTCCAGGAGTCTCATAAAAGCCTTATCGAATTCTGGAGTTGTCGAGCACGCCTCATTCTTCTGATTGAAACCGATCAGAGACCTTACCTGGAGACTTTATAAGTATAGTTTAGAACCTGAAAACATTTTTGTGAAACTGGCCCAAGATTGATTGGCTGTCTTCCGGTTAAACAAGACTTTGAACTAACACTTTTGATAAGGATTTTATTTTTTCGGAATAAAAATAATAATAATAATAATATTAATAATAATAATTATATTAATAAACTACCTTAACTTTTACGATAACAATAACAATGGAATTTTTCATCGTCAATTTGTAGAAAATAATGAAACTTACAATTTGTTTTCTTGAACTTTTTTCATTGAACCATCCTTGCGAACAAGGGGGGGACCTTAAAGGCGCGCGTTATTTTGCGGAAAATTTTGGTGGTGGTTATTTTGAAAGAAAAAATTAGTTTTCCCTTCCTTTGATCCGTGACTTCTGATTTAGTGCAGTTCTAATTTGAGAATGCTTTGTAAAGGAGAGTAACAGGATTGGATCTCAGATTATCCATGTGCTGTAACATACGCCTTTTTTGACACAAAAGTAGAAGACTGGAAATGTTGATAAAATAAGTTTTTTGTGATTTTATCAGTCATGTCTTTTGCGACTACCAAAGAATGCATGATTTTGTGGATTATCTACTGCCATTAAATTTTGAATGTAAGTTTGTATGTAGAAAACAAAAGTTAAAATTAATGACGAGCAATAAATGAGAAATTTAAATTATGTACAGTGTGAGAATACTTAAAGTTAAAGGCTATTGCAATATTTATATTTATAGCTTTGATTTCAGATTTAAGAATGGTTGGATAAAGTATAAAGCTCGGAAGAAATTGGACTCCAATCAGAGTATAGGCCTAATTAGTATCGTTAGCAAACCATCCTTAATTCTCTGAAAGTGAATGAAATTCTCTTAGCTGATTCTGATATTCACATTCGTAAGTGTGATATTAAATCTTGACCCAAAATGCTTACAAGAGGAGCAAGACGATATGCCCCCAAGAAAGAGAAACAAAAACATATAATGAAAACATATGTATTTATTTATTTGCTGAAATATCTGAAAAATATAATATGTCTGTACCTAACCATCATATATGTGTATTTCTTAATATAAACTGTGTAACGAAGCCACTAGTCTTGTAATAATAATAATAATAATAATAATAATAATAATAATAATAATAATAATAATAATAATAATAATAATAATAATAATAATTCAGCCTAATAGCATTTCCGCAGGCAAATGATAAACTATTTTTCTGTGCCCTCTCCCAATCAAATTGTTCCAGCAATGGTTGAGACTTATTTTCGTATAATACAAAACTACTATACAAAAAATAACAGCAATCAAAAAAGGCAGCTCTTCATTAAAGCTTATTTGAAAATCTAATCTCTATTCAATCTACTACATAGTTGCCAAGGAAACTCTTGACAACTGTTTCTTGGATCACTGAAAATACAATTGCAAACATATATTACCTTCTCATAGAATAAGTTACACCTTAGTCCAGTCGAAACTACTTTTATAAGCCTCTACCGTTAGTTGAGGAAATTTTAATTTTCAATCAATAATCGACAACTATCCATCGTTAACAGTGCCTAGACTGCAGTTAGTTTACAGGGCTTAGCAGCAATTTAAAGTTAGCCACTTATCTGAGCTCGAATGACCGTCAAAACTAAGACAAGTTACCCTTAAAAGGGGAATTAGATATTTATTGCTCGCATGAAAATCAGCCAATCAACTGACAGCCAAATAACACCGGACTTTCGATAATATAAAAAGATCAGGCGAAAAATTAATTTTACAGAGCAAGGCGATTGGACTAAACCGACTGGAAGAATGCTACAGAAATTGCAAAACTACCTACCAATAGGTACTAAAAACATGTTTTGAAGAGTGGATCGAAATCCTCCACGCCAAATAATTTTATGCAAAACATAGTGTGATGACTATGTTTTGTGAAAACATGAGTTCTGTGCTAACAGTGAAAACGATATGTAATCAAGAATCTTTGGCAATGGACCGGAGTGATTGATCGGATCCAACGCTTGCGAGGAGTAGTAGCTTTTTGCTCAACTAAATTTTCGAATTGTAACTTCTGAAGATAAGTTAAAGAAGCTTATCTGATAATTTGGAACTGATTTTCTGGCATTTCTTGCATTTCACTTTCCAACAAATCTAGTGATGTCCTTTTCTAAGCCGCCTATTCTGCGTTTCGCGAATTCTCACCCGGCAAATAATTGTCAGTCATCTTACAAACCTAAATCAATCCAGTCCCTATGTTACGCTGACGGAATCTCCATCTCAGGATACAAAAAGATGGGAAATGTCCCGAAGTTTTGAGTTGCTTATGCCTGACCAGTTTGCTCAACATACATATTTAAAATCGAACTTGTTGGCGGTACTGTGGCATCGACAAAGAATTTGTGATGTGCCAATCAGAATTGGTAATCGACTATTTCGAGCGCACCGACTTGTTCTCATGTGACACTCGCAACTGTTTCGAGCAAAACTTGGATTCAGGAAGCTTGAAGACGTCAAGTGTGAAGACCAGTTCGACCCATCCAAAGTTCCACCCTACACCTTTGCTGAAATCTAAAACGAACGCTGTGATTCATCGGCTGGATGATGAAGCGATGCGTCCCCTCCTGCGCCAGGGGTTATCAGGCGCAGACAAAGTAACCAGTGGGGGTATGGAGGATGTCCTTACTCGCCAGCCGTGTAACCATCAATGGAACAGCTAAGTCTCTTTTCTCTAAACTCATTTACTAACCTTGAGGATAGTAATAAACATGGGGGGTAGGAAAGGTCCCACCGTGTTTATTGCTACTACTTAGTTAACTTAGTTAGCTAAATAGGCAATTTACATAATAAGTTATTAATTATCAACAGTTAAGTTGTGTTTAAGTAGTTTAAGTATAAGCATAAACAAACTTGGAAACTGTACTTGGTTAGGAAACAAAATAGGTATGGGGGGTGAAAAAGGTCCCCCTGTGCTTATTTGTTTTCTAATTTCAAGCGATTAACTCATACGATATGGTTCAAATACTTTGTGTAATATATTGCTACGCATACACCTAGGCCGCCCAGAGGTGAGAAGGTAGCCTCTGCACTTGCTGGCCGCAAACACGTAATTTGGAATCCGACGGATTCAACAAACCTTTACGAACAATACCATGTGTCAAACTTGTCTGTTGCCAGCTGGCAACAATCAAATTATTTGTATTATATAGGTCTGATACGATAGTATCAGAATTCCCCCTTAATTGTGTCAGTTTTATCCGAGTTTTTCAAGGAGTTGGCCGTGCAGGGGGGAAACCCCTTGGATGGAGCTGACGGGTGGTCATGATGCGGTTAGTGCATCGTGATCATTTCTGCTCCCGCAGTAGCCTTGCCTTCGCCTCGGGTAATTGCTCATGCAATTATTCAACGCCAGACCGTGGACCCAAGCAAAATTTTGGTCTGGCGTTACCCCTCCTCGCGAAAGCAACTGGGGTGGGGCAGTACAGGAAAAAAAAGAATCTTTGATTACGGTTGAATCTTAGTTGCATGTAGGTAACTCCAACAATAAGTGACATTGTTTTTTCGTGATATTCAGTAACCTAATTCTCTCTTTGTAAGGTTACCAGACATAGGAATTCAGATAGGTCAACACAGTACAAACATATGTTTTCGATTGCTTGGAAAGACTTTCGACCCTGAAAAGACCCTGAGGAAGATAACATTATAGGATGGTAAAATATACAAAGTCAACCAGGGACCTAGGTCAGCAGGATAACTCCTGTAACTCAGTGGCAGGAGGTCCCTGTAGTGGTTAAGTTGGTGGCGTATTCCGAAACCCACCTTTTATTCCTCTGGATCTGAACATAAATGGTTTATTGTATGTACTGTATGTTGTTGTATATAAGACAAGGGTGGGAAAATGTCAGTTTGAGTACATTGTAGCTGCTACTAATGATAGAAAGAAGCAGATTTCAGCAGTACAAAGTGGGCGACCTAAAGCTTTAGGTCTTCAAGCTAAAGTCAGCAACGGTCTGCCTCAATATTCTGAACTACATCGAATATTAACAAACGAAGAGAGAGTACTCATATTTATTGGAGAATGGACAAGTATGGAACCAAAGAAAACTGGTACTTGCAAAAAGGCAATGCCAATACATAACCCGGAAAATTTCATTCACACTTAAGGTGCTGGTCAGCGATGGAACCGGGTCACAGGGTCACCGGGTCACCCGGTCAGTTCGGGTCACTTTTTGGACCGGGTCACCGGGTCACCGGGTCTAGAGCTTCGACCCGGTCTTGACCCGGTTTTTTGAATTAACCTCAAATTTTAGAAATTTTTCGCTTACCAAACTAAAATTTTAGGTTAAATTTTTGTTCTAGATATGTACAGTATTAATTTGCTTTTTTTCTACATTTTAGTCTTGAGCACTTTCGCAGCTTGAGGTTATTTGTATCTAGCAAATTATTGCTTAGCTTTTTAGTTTTAGATTTATACATAAGTTCCATGATTACTGCATAACTCTATTTAGTACAATATGGTTTGCAGTTTATTTTCGCAACCAAGGTAAACGTTGAAGGTAAATGTACAATTAAATTTATTAACTCACTACGTAGTGAAAACCACATTTTAAAGTACAGCGTGTTATTAGACAAGTATATACTCATATTAGACCCTGCAAAATTTCACAGACGCACAAATTATTGGTTTTGCAACTAATTTCTGCATAAATTTAGAAAATTCTACAGCCATACTATTAAACGCATTTCAAGAAAACCTAGTGCAAACATATGTATATCATAGTTATTCTTTTCAAAGTAGTTATGGAACATGGACGCCAAAAATTTAGCGTTCTTAGGCAAAATCGAAAATTTTTTGCAAATTTTGGAATTTTCTGGAAAACCGGGTCACCGGGTCACCGGGTCAGGGATCAACCGGGTCACCGGGTCACCGGGTCAAGCCTAAGTGACCCGGTTCCATCACTGGTGCTGGTATCCTTTTGGGCAGTGCTTTTGTGGTGATTTTTTGAAACGCTATAACTTTCGCAGTTTTGGGAGTTGGAAAGAGCTTTATACATCGTTTTAAAGATTATTATCTGAACATTCATATGGGCTTACGAAACTGGCAAAATTTGCAAAAAATTGCAGAAATTTTCTGACATGCTGACATCTAACAGGATGAATATAGACCAAACATTTTGGAACATCGATAGTAGTATAGTAGGGCCATTTCGACCAACACTCCGGGAGGGAGTGACCTTTTGACCTTTCCTTCAGTTTACATTTACTTATATCCTTTCCGCTGGCAACATGGAAATTCGTCTTGTTTCCCTGTTCTTTTCCGACCCTCTGTGTTCTTCCCCCGGGGCTTGGGACCCGGGGTCGGCCCATTACCGGACTCCTACCTAACCTAATCTACCTACCTAAGCTAATACCTACCTAAACCTAATCTATGATATGTACAACCTAAGCCCGGTCCATCACCATCTAATGTTTTTGTGTTTTTATGTTTTATTCTTTTTAATTTTTTCTATATACAATAAATATGTACAACTATTTACAGTAGCCCTTAGAAGCACTGTTGGGATAATGGGGTGCAGAGGCGAAGGCGGAGCTTGGCTCCCAGGGTTTGAGCGAGGCTGTCGGTAATTGCAATTTGTTTTTGGTCAATCATCCGAAGGTCAACCAAATCCGACCCTTCCAAAATCCCCAAAAATGGTAATCCGAAACTTCCCTTAATTTTAAAAATAGCCGGCCTCCCATCCTCAGTAGTTGTTTCCGAGGTGAAGTAGCATGGCGCACTGTACTCCCAAATTTCAACTTCGTTACCTTGAACACTAAACCAACACCACCAAAACATTTTCGAGAGAGCTTTTAAAACCGACCGTCCACCACGACAGAACGAATGAGACTCATCTATTTTCCGATTTTTGCTCCTTTTATAGATTTTTGTCAATTCCCAAGAGGGTAGTTAGCGGTCCCCAAGGGAGCAAGATCAAAATCAAATCAGCAGCAAATCAAAAGCACCGAAAGATTAGGTCATTAAGCATACTCGACAGACTATCCCAGGAGGGTAGCTTAAGTAAAACTCTGCGTGGTCCCAGGGGATAACATATGGTGAGCGTGGGTAAAAGTAAATTTTAAGATGGCGTCGTCCCTAGGGAAGGTGGATGAGGTTGAAACTGGCGTATTTGTACAAACTAGTTCCGCGATTTAGAGTCATTCCTACCTGCCCTACTTTTTCAAGTTTTATAGATTTCCCCCTTACTTGTCCTGTCTTGACCTAATTTCGTAGCTACCTAGGATTTGTGCCCCGAGTCACTCTCAACTTACACCAATCTTACTCCAAGCATACTTTTTCCTGATATTTCATTGAATCCGACCCTGTCCTTTCCTTTCTGATCTTAACTTTCCGCTTCCGTAATTTTAGTCCCTGAGTCACTCGAAAGTTACTCCTAGCTAACACCGAGTATACACTGAGCATACACCGAGCTTACTCTATTTATATGTTTTTAATCTGAATTGTTTTTAATCGGACCCATCCTCGTCGCCTTCTGTTTTTTCTGGTAGTACCGCCGTATCTAGATCGAGGTTCTTTTCAATTGCTCGTTTAAGGGCCTCTTCATGAGAAAATTCGTGTTCATAATCTACTTGCTCATCCATAATTTTTTCAATGAGTGGGTCGTCGAGAAACCCTTTGCAACGTTGGATGTGGGTATAGATCAACCTGTTTAAAATTCTCCAATTGATCTTAACTTACTGCCCGAGTCACTACTCCTTGAGGACTCCGTACTAACATCAGAATCAGAATCCTCGAAGTCCGCTTTTGCACTGTGACTGTTTTGAACATGACGCTGGAGGTTGAACGCCCTTGTGAAAGTCTGACCACATTCACCGCACTGGTATGGTTTATTGTATTCACAACTAGACATCTTTGTTAAAGGTTAAGTATTGTGCCTGCTTTTATGTTCTTTGCTGATCGTGCTTTTATGTACTTTGTCGTTCGTGTTTTTATTGATTTCGCATGATGCTTTTATGTACGTTGTCCTTCGTGCTTTTATTGATTTCGAGTTACTCCAAGCTTACTCCGTGCTAACGCCGAGCTTGCACCGAGCCAACACCGAGTATACACCGAGCTTGCACCGAGCCTTGTGAGTAATGTTGGGGTAATGTTGAAAAATTTCAGAGAACAATTTCTGCTTTTACTGATTCACAGTACTCGAAGTAAGTCATGTCTAGATTGGATGGCCAATTCGACGCGACAACTTCGAGTACTATAAAAGGAGCAAAAATCGGGAAATGGATCAGTCTCATTCGTTCATTCGTGGTGGACGGTCGATTTTAAAAGCTCTCTAGAAAATGTTTTGGTGGTGTTGGTTCAGTGATCAAGGTAATGAGGTGGAAATTTGGGACTACAGTGCGCCATGCTACTTCACCCCGGAAACAGCTATTGAGGATGGGAGGTCGGCTAGTTTTAAATTTAAGGGAAGTTTCGGATTGCCATTTTTGGGGATTTTAGAAGGGCCGGATTTGGTTGACCTTTGGATGATTGACCAAAAACAAATTCCAATTACCGACAGCCTCGCCCAAACCCTGGGAACCAAGCTCCGCCTTCGCCTCTTTACCCCATTATCCCAACAGTCCTTCTAAGGGCTAACTGTATATAGTGTACATATTTGTTGTATATATAAAACGATTGTCTATGGAAAATAAAAACATAAAAACAATAGACTAGGACCGGGCTTAGGTTAGTGTATATCGATTAGGTAAGTTAGGTAGGTACGTAGGAATTAGATAGTGTATAGATTAGGTAGGTAGGAGTCCGGTAATGGGCCGACGCCGGGTCCCAAGCCCCGGGGAAAGAACGCAGAGGGACAGAACAACTATTATGAAAATTAAACTACTGAACTCTAGACACCTCACACATTTGAAAACACATCTACTGCAAACGAGCAAATACTTACGTTTTGGGCGATGTTGTCGAATAAAAAACTTAGAGTGCCATCCCTAGAGACAACATGCGGTCTTCATAAAAAGGAGAAGAAAAGTTGCGAACTAAAAACCCTAGGGAGAACAGATGGGGTTAACAAAACTTTCAAACACAGATCTCAAGGGACTTTAAACTTTCAAGGACATTCCCTCCCGGAGTGTTGGTCGAAATGGCCCTACTACTATGGATTTCTCAAAACTGAAGAATCGCCCAAAAGTTCTTTTTGTGCCATTCTATGAAGGACATATGGGCCGAGGGATGTTTTCCTGGATTTGGCTCAGCAGGCCTTAACGGTCGAGAAAATCAGCCATATGCACGGTTACACGAAATTTCGCAACTTCGCATTGAGTTTTCTTGCAACTGGATATGTTTTAGCCCAAACCAAGAAAAACGTCCCTCTGCAGAAGGACGAATTTCAATTCTGCCCAAAATCTTCGGGATCCGTCGAGTAGTTTTTGAGAAATCCATGTTCGAAACAAAAAAATCGCAGTTTTGCCAAAATAGTTTTTCGGCCAAATCTCTAGGTTAAAACAATAAGTTCCGGCTAATAGGCATTCATAAAATGGGCACCTAGACGCTGCATCGATTGAGTATAAATAAGCTAAGTTTGTCCTTAACATGTGGCAGTAATTTTGAAAAAACTGATTTCCTCGAAAATGGCCATTTCTTGACCCTAAAAACAGTTTTTTGCTTATACTGACTTATCCACTGGAGATAGCTCAAAGGTTGTAAAAGCAAAAATGTTCATTTTCGTGACCTCTTTCCAGCCATAACAACCAATCCCGTGTCGTGTCTACCTACTGAGAGCCTAAAGCCAAAAACCAAAACTTTCTTATCTTTTGGCCTAAAATTACGAGACTGGTCCCAGAATGTTAAAGAGCACGGAATTAGGTTATTTCGTAAGTTTTAGCCAGTTACGTAAAGGATTAAAGCCGTATGAGTCAAAAATACCGGAAAGGAAACCAGCACCTTAAGCCTATCTTCTCATGAAGCTGTTCAAGGACTGTTGTGTAACCACTGTGGCGAAGCCTGTGAAATCAGACGACGTTTAAGACACTACAAACTCTAAAAAAGCTACCATTTTTTTCTTGACTTTGATACCTTTACATTGCCTTTTTCATCGCGTGTTACTGCAGTAAAACTATTCAAGTGAACGACGTTTCCAAATGATTTTAGACTATAAAACTACAAACTCTGATCTCTCTGTATCTTTGCAATTGAATATTGGATCGTGGCAGAATCTTACCACATCAACCGAAACCTAATAAAGTTGTTTGTTAACATTGTACAATAAAGTTGTTGTTTGTACCTCTGCTACAAATTATAATTCACGACTCAACATGCACCCTGCATAATGCATATGGCAGGAGTCACCAAACAGGTACTGCATCACCATTCTGCAGTTTCAATATGTTTCTGTGATTGGAAAAAGTCAACACGGAAAATTCTAGAATTTCTTTTTATGCTACACTACAACATTTCTAAACGGTTTAGCAATGTGATTGCTCGTGACAGGGCTTTTTGAGCAAGGTGTAAGCTTTTCTTAATCTCGAGTGCCTCGTTGCCTAAATCTTGACTGTCATGGTGCCCAAAATTAAGCCCTTTATCTGTCGCAGCCATCATAATCCTATATCTTTCTACAATCAGTCAAGAACACTTCCTGTACTTCAATCGTATGCCCAGGACAACAGCTTAGCCGATTCTTGGTGAATGATTAGCATCAAATGATCCTGACAGATACAAAAGTGTTTAAAAGAAGACTAAAAATTATTGGATTGAAGGGGGAAACATGAACCTTGTCCAAATTCTGCTCCTGTGTCTCGTAGTACCTCCATGTTACACAATTATGCTATTTGGATACCCGAATGCGATGTTTCGTTTCCGTCAACATCAACCAAACAATTCATCGATTTCTGGTGAAGAGAGCAAGAAGCAAAAGATGCCGATGGAAATTTTCTATCCCAGATATCAGCCAATAATCCCTTCCTATCCGGCGCTGATGAAGTTTCTGGCCAGCAAAGGAATAAACAGAAAGGAGCATTGAAGCAGCAGAGATTGAAGTGTTTCGCAAATGCTTTGTGCAGAGAACATTGAGACTGTTTTGGAGATTCTTACCTGTGCATAGCTGTATAATTAAGCACATGTATCCACAATTTTGTGAAGTTTTGTGATCATGAACCACACAAGCACATCCACATTTATGTTCACGGTTAAACTAGTCAGTTCGATAAACGACCGGTGGACGACGTTGCATGAGAGGATTTCAGGAATCTGCTACCACGCGATATAACAGTAACTGTGTTAAGAAAAAGTCATTGACAGTCTAAATTATTCGTTTAGCATTTCATCAGTTACCTAAAAGTCTCTCGGGATAACATCGACTCGAAGGCATATGTGGAGGATAGAAAAATTGAAATGCTAGGTCTGGGTTTAATATTATCAATATCGCTAGTGGATGTCAGCATTCCGATAATTTTTGGGCAAGTTTTGTATTCTGGTAATTTTTGTTCTGATAATTCTTTGTATTCTGATGATTTTCTGATAATTTTTGGGCAAGTTTTGTATTCTGGTAATTTTTGTTCTGATAATTCTTTGTATTCTGATGATTTTTGGTTCTGGCAATTTTGTATATCTATGTCAATCTTGACTCTATTTCGGTAGTTAGCTATTCTTTGACAGTATGAGTATTCGTTTTCTGGGTCTGTGATTATGAATTTAAGAATTTGGGGTATTGGTCGTTGGTTTGTGATTGTCGTCTTTAATATTCGGCCTCTGTTTAAAGTTGAGTATTGTTCGTTATTTGAAATGTTTCCCTTTTGAATTGTGCGTACGGTCTCTATATTGACCGGTACGCTCGGACTTTACCTGTTGGGGGCTTGCCACGACTCGTTTGCGTTCTGCTATTCTACTTGGCTATTACTTCCCTATCTGCTATTTTCCGTGTTTCCCCTTGGCTTTACCTTCTGGAGGACCTGTCAACTGATAACATCCATCACACAGGTAGCTTGAATAGTGAGTTTGACAAACCAAGAGGATTAATATTGTTCTGATCTTGTGCGTGAGATTTTAAAGAAAGCGTAGTCTAAAACTTGAGGTTGAAAAAGGAACTTGATTCTTGATTAACACCGACTATTTGTATTGTGCCTGTACATCCTTGCATAATCTTGGGTCCTGTATGTGCCTACCTAGATGTCTGTATCATTGTATTCTAAACTGTAGATAATGTCATTCCATGTACAATCATAATTGTGAACGCTCCATTAAACTAATAATTTAATTTAATTAAGGCGTGAATTGGCTTTACCTGCGCTTGAGCGAGAGAGAGTAAGAAGTTAGATACTTAGATCGCTTGAAATTGGGAAATAACTGTGAACCGAATATCTAGATTTGTTGTTAGATTAATAGTATGACCCCTGTGTATCCCCTTGAATGACTAGGGAATAGCAAGTATAGAGCCAGTGTTCGACGTGGACCTTCCTGGATTTGCGTCTAATCTGTAGAGAACGGAGAATCAAAACGACCCCCAAATAGCGTTTTCTTTACATATATACTTAGGAATTGATGCTTCACATATCGACAAATAGACAGTGTTTCAGATACTACACAAATAATTGAATTGTTTCTCATAATTTTTTGCACTAATGTTCAAACACTTATTAAACTATGGTTATTGGAACACGAATTTGAACTAAATGTAAGATATACTGGTAAATTGCTCTAAAATTGAAATAAATGTTTGTTTTGGTTCAAGGCATTTATCCTGTAGGTTCAAGAATCGAGTCACAACATGAGAAACATTTTCCGGATAATAGGAAATCACTCTAGTGTAGTAATGGCAGTAGCGGAAGACGCTACTACCTCTCTTCCATTTGCCTTTCTTGAAGTATATCGTGATTGCCCCCAAAAGTCCCTTCAAAACGATTAAGACCCTTAATTATTCATTTGCTAGATTGCCTGGTATTTGTAGTGTATTTTCGGGGGCAAAACATACATGTGCTTGGCGGGGGTTTTGGAAGGGGGGGATTTAACCCCCCCAGACCGGGACCTCACCACCCCCCCCCGAGGGGTCCTCACCCCCTCCCCCCAAAAGAGGGCGTGCTCTCGAACTCTTCCGGTCAGTGCCCAAGGATAGTAGGGGCAACTGGACTGAACTGATCGCGGAAGCCAAAAAGATTATGGTACACAGCACTTCATGCTTCCTCCCTTATGTTTCAGGTAAAACAGAAAAAAGGAGAGCCTGTAGCTGATTATTTAATGCGTTTAAATAGGTATGCTCGCCTTAGCTTTAAGGAGGAGGACGGGTTCACCGACAAACAGGTTAAATTGTTAAAACTACGGTTGTTTCCTTTTGGGATAAGAACGGATCTCAAAAACAGAGTGCCTCCTGGGTGTACTACGTTAGCTATTAGGCAGTTGAGAGAGCCCAGTTGGCAGAAGGAGAGTACCCTGGGGAGGGATACCCGTCCTTTCTGGAACCAAGTTTTCGAGCAGAGCAGGACGGTCCAGCGGCAATCGCTGAAGCAGAAAAAGCTGTTAGAGATTTGAAGATTCGCTTTGAAAAATTTGAGGCCGAAAATTCCAAAAAAGCGTCCAGTGCAGGAAAAACTGAACGTTCACGAAACCTGCCCACTGGTACCACCTGTTTCAACTGCCCGGACACGTCCGACGCGAGTGCCGACAGCCGGGATGGGGAGCTTATCAGTCAAGAAACCAAAATTTCCAGTCTAACCGTGGTTATTTTCGAAACTCTGACCGAAATCGAAATTACGACAATCGAAATGGGCAGGGACGTGACAATTATGATCGCGGTAGATACAATGATAGCAACGGAAATGTAATAGGGAACGCTATGACAACCGGAATAATAGGAATTATGATAGTCGAGATAACAGAAATTATGAACGTAGGGACGATAGGAATTACGATCAGCAGTATAGGAATGAACGTTATCGACCTGACAACCGGCGGGACAATGGTCAACCGACTGACCGAAGGGACCAGCGGTCTGGCCTCCCTGCGGAGATGAGACGTGAGTATGGGCCGAAATTCGCGGTCTCCCGATCTAGGGTCCAGGGAAGCGGGCACTACCACGAAAATTCCGGTAGGGATCGACATTACTCAGGATCTTCTGCCTACTCAGGCAGCGATCGCTCAGAATATCATGATCGTAGACAGTATTACAGTCGACAGCCACGGTCTGATTCCGGGTCGGCTGGCCAGTATTCTGCCCGCTCAGTGCGAGCAGTTTCCCTCAATGTGTGCGGCACGCCAAAAGGTGCCTCACTTCACCGCACTTTTCGCATAAAATTCTGATGTGTCGGCAGCCCATGGTTTGCACCTGTCGACCGGAACGCTACGAGCCACCTTATTTGCTGAAACGTGCACTCACTCCTAGCACTGCAACCTCAACTGATGAGGAACTATTTATTCCTATTTCTAATTCTGACGAAGTAAGGCCGCGAAATTATGAAAGTTTCAGCGAAACGGAAGTGAGTACTAAATCTCATACCGTTGCTGTTCAATGTGAACTTTATTCGGATAAACTGTTGGAAATTTTCGAGAAGAAAGCCGAGAAACCAAAAGCTTTCGACTTTTCACTACTTTTATTACCATTTTTGTCTATTTTTTCGGCTATCCGTTTGTTGAGAAAATTCGGCACGCCCATCTTTTGGCTTATGATGGGTTTACTACTATCGACCGCTAGTGCCCAGTCAGCTACGGAAACAGAATCGTCTCATTTTTTGGCAGATGAAATAGCTAAGATAGGCACGGTTGTGTTGCCTCGTTGGGGAGCTGTCTTGAGTCCCGCGGGTATAGGGGTGATATCTCAGAAGACTGAGTATCTGGCTCTGATCGTACAGTTGGCTGTGCTCCCGATCTCACCCCAGTGGAAACCCCCTGAGTGGGCCAATGAGGAAGATTGTATTGATCTTAATACGGGTAAGGCTAAGACGGATCAGTATTGCGTACGAATGATAAATCAAAGTTGATGAGCATGATTTTTTGGAACAAGAAATTGATCAGATAAAAGCGGAGTACCGAAAGCTTTATTCGGGAGTTTTGAATACAAATTTCTACTCCAAATTATTGGCTAGTTTATGTCGATCCACTCCTGGGGTTTGTACTTCCTATCCCCCTATAGAGCCAGGTAGACAGCGTCATAAACGTTTTATCGAATTTCTGTTAGCTGGGGCGTTAGGCATTGGTGGTATAGCCAACAGTTTGTCTAACTCCTATCACCTAGGTAAGCTAGATGCTAAGGTAAATGCTGTGGAACAGGGATTTCATATTTTGCGAGACGAATAGATTAAAATTACGGATTCGGCTCGGAAAATTGTGCACGCAAACGAGCAAGTTTATGCCTTTCTACATCACACAGTTCAGGATTTGACCACTCTCATTATTCGTGCGCGATGTTCCAATTTCTCCTACATGCGTCAAATTTATATGCAATTGTTGGCTCACATTTTCACCTCGTCCTTACGTGAAGGTTCAAATTCTGTCATGCATGCTGGACTGCGTTCCAAAATTACTCCCGGACTTGTCAATCTACAGACCTTGAAAGGGATAATCAAAACGCATCCCTCCTTGCGCAACTCCTTACTAAGCCAGGAGCCAAGTCTCATTTATCAGTTTGGTAAAGTTTACCCTATTAAGATTAATTTTAATTCGCTCTGATTTGGATTTATGCTTGAAATCCCTGTACCATTGGAACAAGAGGTAAGACCACTGTATGCAGTGCACAACTTAGGTTATAACTCTAATTTACACGGCATCACCACCCTAGCTCCTATGCCGGACTACGCTCAACGGTTGGATTCCGGTGAAGTCCGTGAGATCGATGTAACTGAGTGTAAAACCGCACCTGGCTTGTGGTTTTGCCCCCCAAACGCGATAGTTACAAGCCTACGAGCTAAATGTCTGCAAATCCTTATTTCATTCTCTGAAGATAGGGTAGAAAAACAGTTTAGCACTTGCAAGGACTACGTCAAGGTAAAAGTCTTGGACAATTCCACCGAATACCGTACTACGCCTGCAGGAGTACTCATTCGGACCAACTATACCGAGGTTATTGTAGCTAGGTCACCGTCTCTGAACCATGTGGCCGAAGGAGAAAGAGTGGCAGTGCCAGAAACGGGCACGCTCTAGTTCGAACACGGTCGCTATCTGCACCTTATCATAGGTAACATTATTCTTACTAGTACGCTAGGAATGGCTAGGACTACTGTTACTTTAGCCGATCTCAAAGAAACGGTCTTGCCCGCCCCGTTAGGTAGGATACCTTTACATTTCACTGAGTTATCAACGGCTGAATACGAGAATGAACAGGCTCGGAACCTAATACAGGACCAAATGAAGGAGTACGTACACTTGCCTTTCGTACCCTTACAACTTAACCAAGGCTGTTTATGGTAATAATTATTGTAGTCATTGGATGTATCATAGTGCTTTGGGTCACGCCATGTGGTCCCAAATTCAGAAATCGGATTAGAGGTAAGTGTCACAGCAAACCTGACACTAACACAGCAGCACCGGTGATTTCCGCACCCATAGACGGCCGCCGATTAACGGAACGACTTTTTAGCGACGACGAGGAAGAAGCCCCTATAGAATTGGGTTCCTTAGCCGTAAACGATGAACGGATCCCTTTACGATCTGTCAATCGATCTCTAGACTACGATAAGCTACGTAATGCTGCCAATAGGTGTCAGGCTACTTCTAAAACCATCTCTAGGGATACGTCTTACGCTTCTTCTATGTCTGATTATAACGCTAAGGACAGTGAGGCTTCTGCCCACCTCCTGTCAGATGAGCGAGCTGACTGTGCCTCTCCCACTATAGATATGAGTTTAGATAAGAAACATAGAAATGAGCGGCATATAGTTTGGTTCTCGTGCCAGCGGCCACTTGAGAATCGAAACTCAGGAGATGAGACCACCGACTCATCACTAGTTTCTTACCAGCAACGAGTCCTTTAAGGTGCTGGTTTCCTTTCGGGTATTTTTGACTCCTACGGCTTTAATCCTTTACGCAAAGATCTAAAACTTACGAAATAACCTATTTCCGTGCTCTTCAACATTTTAGGACCAGTCCCGTATTCTTAGGCCAAAAGATATTCTCTCGCTTAAGAGAACATGTTCCCTTAAGTGAAATACGGTCGAAATTGAAAAATTTTCAGATTTCACTTGAACATGCTCACTTAAGAGAACATGTTCGCTTAAGTGAATGTCCAATACCACTGAGAAGCTATTATCAATTTTACTTTTGTAGTTTGTATAGTTGCTGTTGTCATTTTTACGGTATCATTAATTACGTTCTTCTTAAAATAACTAAATCTTCAGCAGTAGTTGCCCAATTCTTATTAACTTTAATTTTTAAAAGTTACAAATTCAACACTTGCTTTTAAAAGTTAAAGTATTTTTGGATTTCACTTAAGAGAACACGTTCACTTAAGAGACCATGTTCTCTTAAGGTGCTGGTTTCCTTTCGGGTATTTTTGATTCCTACGGCTTTAATCCTTTACGCAAAGGGCTAAAACTTACGAAATAACCTATTTCCGTGCTCTTCAACATTTTAGGACCAGTCCCGTATTCTTAGGCCAAAAGATAAGAAAGTTTTGGGTTTTGGTCTTAGGCTCCAGTAGGTAGACCAGACACCGGATTGGTTGGTATGGCTGGAAAGAGGACTCGAAAATGAACATTTTTGCTCTTACAACATTTGAGCTATCTCCAGTGGTTAAGTCGGTATAAGCAAAAAACTGTTTTTAGGGTCAAAAAATGGCCATTTTCGAGGAAATCAGTTTTTTCAAAATTACTGCCACATGTTAAGGACAAAATCGGCTTAGCTATACTCAATCGATACATCGTCCAAATGCACATTTTATGAATGCCTATTAGCCGGACTTTATTGCTTTCAGCTAGAGATTTGGCCGAAAAATCATTTTAGCAAAACTGCGATTATTTTGTTTCGAACATCGATTTCTCAAAAACTACTCGACGGATTCCGGAGATTTTTGGCAGAATCAAAATTCGCACTTCTGCGGAGGGACGTTTTTCTTGGTTTGGGCTAAAACATATTGAGTAGCAAGAAAACTCAATGCGAAATTTCGTGTTACTGTGCATTTGGCCGATTTTCTCGACCGTTAAGACCTGCTGAGCCAAATCCAAAAAACGTCCCTCGGCCCATATGTCCTTCATATCGTGGCACAAAAAGAACTTTTGGCCGATTTTTCAGTTTTGAGAAATCGATGTTCAAAAACTTTTGGTCTATATTCATCCAGTTAGATGTCAGCTTGTCAGACAATTTCTGCTATTTTTTGCTAATTTTGCTAGTTTTGTAAGATCATGTGAATGTACAGATAATAAGCTTTAAAACGATGTATAAAGCTCTTTGCAACTCCCAAAATTGCGAAAGTTATAGCGTTTCAAAGAAATCACCACAAAAGCACTGCACAAAAGGATACCACCACCTTAAAACGCCGGGTCTCTCACTCCGCTGCTAGCACTGGGAATTCTCAGGTTCAAACACGCTCCATAGTAGGGAATCCTAATATAACTATCAACGCTCACTCTGTACTTATGGTCCGAACGGTACCTTTGCTAATGACGTTAATGATTTTAGGGAAAACTGTAGACGCCTTGTTTGACACGGGATCGCTGGTCTCAGTCATGACTACCGGGCTAGTGCGACAACAAAAACTAGACGTGCTTCCGGTAGAAATACCACAATACCTGCAAACTGCTAAAAGGCGGGAAGTGTGAAATTGTAGGGACCGTAACCGTACCTGTTTTATTTCATAGGAATCGGGAATCCTTACCGATCCAAGATTGGACCTTTGTGGTAGTGGATAGCCTCACTGTTGATTGCATTCTAGGATCTGACTTTATGACTAGCTTTCCTGGGGAAATCTCACTCGATCTGGGGCGGCACATTATGCCTATACAGAACGGGAAAAGCGTCACGATTCCTTTAAAGCTACCTGTGACTTCTAGGAATCGCGAGATACATCTAATCGGTACCTTACCCTCTCAGACTAGAAATGAAGGGGGACACAGTGTTAACACCCCAGTTCTACACCGACCACTGCCCATGATCTTCGTGAACCTAAACGGACGCCCCATACAGACCTTGGTTGACACCGGAGCAAACTTGAGCTTGATGAGTGAAAGCTTGGCTAACTCTTTGGAACTAGCTATCAAGCCGCTAGCACACCCGCCTCGCGCTGAGGGCATAAACGGTCAAACTTTAAAATTTAAGGGTGTTGTCAAATTTCCTGTTGAATTTTATGACTCTCCGGGGACTAAAATTGAACATTCCTTTCTGGTTCCTAAGGGTTTAGCCGAGGACTGTCTATTGGGAACTGACTTCTTGCATGAACATGGTGGGCATCTCAACCTTAGTTTTCACAAGGGAGAGCTGAGTTTGCGGAAAGCTGGTAAACCCCCCATGGTAGCTAAGCTAATACAACAATCCCCGGTTACAGAAACTGCCTATCGGGTGTCCGCTATGAAGCAAGTCACTATTCCCCCGTATGCTAAAGTAGCCGTACCTGCGCTAGTAGAAAGCGTAGAGTCACTTAAGTATGATGGATTATTTGAACCGGACTTAACTAAGTATGATGAGAATGCCGGAGCAGTTCAGGCACTCCCTGCCATGGTCAACTTGAGATCACATTGTATACCGGTACTCATGCGTTACGGAACTGGGAAACCTGTAACGGTGTATGAGAATTCTACTTTAGGTAACGTAGTGCCTCGTAATCGGGTTAGCCATCGGGAACCACAAGTCAAATACGAGGAGGTCGTTAATGAATACGGGGAAGTCGTGAAGTTAGACAATCGGTTTAAGTCTAATCCTAAAACGAGTCGGGAGGGATACCACTTTCGAATAAATTCCTTGAAAAACATTGAATCATGTTCTGTGAAAGACCTGCCCGCCATGCAGGCAATTTTGTTTGATGAGGACACTTTCAACGAAACTGAAAAAGGACAATTTTTGGGGCTTCTCCGCCAAAACAAGCACTATTTCTCGCAACATTCCTTTGACACAGGGAAATGTACCATTTTTAAGGCACACATCAACACTGGGGACGCTAAACCTATTTATGCTACGCCTTATCGTCTACCTGTACATTAGCGACAGCCTCTGTTAGAAGAGTTGACTGAAATGTTGAAATACGGTTTAATCCGTCCGTCTACTAGTCCATGGAGTCCCCCATGATTTACGTACCTAAGCCAGGCGGGAAGTTACGACTATGTGTTGACTTCAGACGAGTCAACAAAATCAGTGATCCCGACATCTATCCGATTCCACGTATCGACGATATTATGACTTCTCTCAAGGGTTCAAAGTACTTTTCTACGATAGATTTAAGTAAGGGGTTTAATCAAATTGAATTGGATGAAGATTCTAAAGCTAAAGCTAGTTTCAATACCGTTCATGGGCAATTTGAATACATGTTTTGCCGTTCGGGCTAAAATGTGCACAAGGCAATTTTCAAAGATGTATGGAGCGAATTTTGGGAGATTTGCAATGGAAAAAGTGTATTATCTACATTGATGACATTTTGATTTTCTCTAAAACTTTCTCTGAACATCTCGAAATTATGCAAGAAGTTTTTGACCGATTACGGGCTGCTGATTTGAAAATGAATCCGGGAAAGTGTCATTTCCTTAAAAAATCTGTAACTTATCTGGGACATATCATTTCCGAACAGGGAGTTGAACCCTTGAAGGAAAGAATTCAGGTGATACATGACTTAGCTGTACCTAATGGGTCCGTCATGTTGAACTCGCCGTGGAATGTAGAACGAGTCCGGACTAACTAGGATTAGTCTCAGACACTTCTGAGACTAATTTTTGTCAGGACAAATTTCTGAAAAAATAGTCTCGACAAATGCTAATTTGTCTCAGACACTTCTGAGACTAATTTTTTTTAGTCTCAGACACTTCTGAGACTAAATTTTTTTAGTCTCAGACACTTCTGAGACTAAGATTTTCTGGACAACTATTGTCTGGACTAAAATTTGTCAGGACAAAAGAAGTTGTCTGGACTTATGTTATGATCGAGATTTAGTCCGGACTATTAAAATTCAACAACCAAAGCATTTTGAAAATAGGCCCGTCCTGATCAGTTCACCGTCAGGGGAGAATGAAAAAATTAGACCGGAACTTTTATGACTAGACATTTAGCAAACTTTCGTGATATTTAACATTAATATATAATTAATATTAATATAGCCATTGAATTGACTTATTGATATTGATTGATATTGATATTTATTGCTTAGTTATTTTTAGTCACAAGGTTTCTGGGATAAGGTTTTTAAAACTAAAATAGTACAACAAAGCCTAAAGGTTTTGAAACGTGTTTTGTGGAAAATATAGAAACGTTTATTTTGCCATTCTTGGATATTCTGTGGTCCGAGCCGGAGGGGGGAGAGGGTGGGGTGGGGTGGCCACGAATCCACATTACATAGATGTTGTAAGGGGGGCCACCCCACCAAAATGACAAATTTCCGCACCCGCCCCCCCCTCAGATTTTCAGATTTTGCTACATCCCACCATAGGTGTACCACCTGTTTAGGTTGGGGGGGGGGGAAGTAGAAGGTCCAAATTTGGCTCGGGGGACCCCACCAAAATCCGAAATTTGGGGGAGGGGGACCCCCCACTAAACTGTACCCAAGTTTTTTTGGCTAAAAATGCTCCTTTTTCGATGTACAGTACATTAAACATACTTAATAGCTTCTGTCAATAGTTTTCGTAAGCGAAAATAGGGTTTGAAAATTGACAAATTTGTGCTAAAATATGCCTAAATTAGCCCAGATTGTGGTTTATAATTGCGTATATTACCTTTTAATTGCTATAAATAACCATCTTTAGCTCTTATAAGTGATTTACAGCCATTTTTTTCGAATTTTTTCAAAAATTTTCAGAAATTGCAAAAAGTTTTCAAAAATTTTGCATTTTTTACCTGGTTTGGATCCAATTTTAGGGGGGAGGGAGGTTTGAGCTCGGCTTGGGGGGGGAGTAGTTGAGGTCGGGTAGGGGGGGAGGGGGGTCTGGCCTCTTCGTGGGGGGGTCTCACAGGGGGCAAACTGTAGCCTGGTACACCTATGCATCCCACCGGCTTTTTAGTCAAACCACGTGGCCTAAAATCATAGGTGTACCTTGAGAAAACGTTGGGGGAGGGGGTAGCCGAAATTAGTGTGGGTGGGGTGGTATTGTCAGCCGTTTTGAAGTGAGATGAGATGGGGTCCGGAAAAATTGAATTTGGGGGGGGTAAAAAATTTTTCGGTCAAAAGTTTAGACAAAATTCGAAAATTTCGCTAAAAAAACGTTATTTCCAGGTAAAAATCGACAATATTTCTTCATTTTTGCTCATTTATTCAAACAAACTTGTATTTTTTGCAAGCACTTCGAACTTTTTTTTAAAAATTTCGAATTTTTACTAATCTTGAGGCAAAATTTTCAAAATTTTGAGGGTGGGGTCTGGTAAATTTGGATGCGTGGGGTCTGGGATTCGGCCATTTGGGGGTGGGGTCTGCCTCCAAAATTTCGACGGTGGGGTCGGCACTTTTGTATTTGGGGGGAGGTGTTCCCCCCCCCCATCCCCCCAGGTACACCTTATGCCCCCAAATGGCCATATCCCAGACCCTACCCACCCAAGTTTGCCAGACCCCACCCTCAAAATTTTCAAAATTTTGCAAAAATTTCAATTTTTTTCGAATAAATGACCAAAATGGTGAAATAGTGTCGATCTTTAGTTGTATATAAATAACGTAATTTTAGCAAAATCGCCTATTTTTAGTAAATTTTCGACCAAGCCGCCACCAAGACGCTCGCCAGCTTAAGAAAGAAACGTGATATCTGTCCCTCCTCCACTTCTGGGGAAGAACTAGTAAGGGAAGAGTTTCGCTCCGCAACCGGTCGACCCAAGCGAAAGGAAAACGCGCATATAGTCTTTAGCCAAATGTTTGATGTTGCCGTACGCGATAAGTCTAACGTTACCCTTAATCCAAAGTCTTGGAAAAAGTTGCAGCAGTTGCAAGCTGAAGATCTTTTATTGGGCGAAATTATCGTATTAACTACCGGCAAATTGTCTGGTATTTACCGGTAATTAAATGGCTAAACGATTGCAGGTAAAGGCCTAGGGTGCTACCTACCTACCTAACTAACTAAACCTTCCCTAATAAACTGTGAAAGGCATCATTGTTTTACTGATAAAGACTTACTAATTTAATGATGATAAGGAAGTACCAATAATACACAGCAAATACTTTATAGAGATACAAAGACTAAGCCCGCAGGCAACCACTCACGTCGTAAGAACATAAGAATTGATTCTTTTTTGTTATCATGGGTAGTAAATGCGCCAGGACTTCTTATGGTTGCTTACTGGTCGCCCATGTTGTCTTTTTGTGTTGAAAGTACTTTTCTCTTAAATTTTACCATCTTAAAACTCTCAGCTATTATGGTAGCATCTCTCTTTTATCTTGGAAATTTTATCAGGCGCTAAAATCTTTCGCCAGGGGATAATGTTAAATACTCGCTACGCGAAGTGTGTTTCACTATTCTTTCGAATGATTTCTTTATCACTACCGTGTAGAAACTTCGGTTTTGATCCTTTCGCTCATTAGCCAAATTAATCAATTAGTCAGTATGTATTGTTCTTACGACGTGAGTGGTTGGATCATCAATATCTATTTCCAACTCCTCCAGGGTTTAATATGCCAGTTTTCAGTTAAAGTCCGTATTAAAGAAGTCTTATAATTGACTAAAGATTCTACTGGCTTTTCAAGCTTATCAAACAACAAATCTTCTGGAACTTGAGCATCCCTTCCGAACAACATAAAATACGGTGTATCCTGAATAGTAGAATGAAACGACGTTCTATATGCATGCATTGCAAAAGCTAATTTAGTATCCCAATCACGCTGATTTACATCTACGTACTTCTTAACTATTTCCCGTATAGTTCCATTTACCCGTTCAACTAAGCCGTTTGACTGAGGATGATAGGCAGTGGTACCTAATTTTTTAGTACCCATTAATTTAAAAAGAGTATTAGTAACTTCTGCCTGAAAATTAGGACCTTGGTCAGTGATCACCTCAGTTGGTACCCCGTACCGTAAAATAAATTCGTTCAAAAGAACACGTATAAGAGTTTCGGCTTTTTTCATTTCGTAAGGGCCAAGCTTCTGCCCATCGGGTAAGTTGGTCAATTACAACCAAAACACAAACATTCTGCTTTTTACTAGTCGGGAAATGCATAACGTCAGCGTAAACGCGTTCAAACGGTTTAGTCACTGACGGATAAATTTTCATAGGCGCTTGAGGGTGCCTCGGCCCAATAGAAAATCGTGCACATGCAATACAATTACGTATAAACAACTTAACATCAGTAAGTAATGTGGGCCAATAATATTTCACTGCTACTTTATAATGAGTTTGAGGTGCACCCAAATGACCACCAGTATCAATATCAGAATGAAGCCGTTCTAAAATATAATTGCGAAACTTTCTAGGTACGCATGTTAAACGAGCAGAACACTTTTTCTTTCGACCGTTGATATCGGTACTAAAACGATACAACATTCCATTTTCTTTAAGTTCGAAATTAGATTGATCACGTATTAGAGTCCAAGTTAAATCATCTTTAGGTAAAGTCCCTTTTTGCAAGTATTCAATAAAAGCACTAAAGTCATGATCAGTTTTAAGAGCTAGTGACCATTGGTCATCAGTATATTGCTCTATGACAAAGACTGGAGGGTACATATCACCGGTTACATCAAACTCATCAGATACGTACTGAAACTTATTCACAGATTTACTAGTTTGATTCGTATCCTCAACTTCGCTGTTGTCATGTTCAACGACAGTCTGTTGTGGATTACGAGACAAACAGTCAGCTACAGGATTATCTACGCCTTTTCGATGTAAAGTCTGATAATTAAATTCAGAAAGTGCAATAGCCCATTTCGTAATTCGAGTATAGCCTTGATTTTTGGCATTTGCAAAAATATACTTAAGGGCTTCATTGTCAGTATACAAAGTAAATTGTCGATGAAGTAGATAATGCTGAAAATGCTTGCATGCCCAAACTACAGCAAGACCTTCCAATTCAACAATTTTATAGCGCTTTTCTGCACCAACTAAGGATCTACTAGCATAAGCGATTGGTTTAGGCTTTGTCTCTCCTGGTTGATCTTGTTCTAGAACAGCACCAAGACCCACAACGCTAGCATCTGTTGTTAGAATTAAAGGTTTTTCCCAATTTGGGTACGCAAGAACAGGTGCGTTTATTAAAGCTTGCTTTAGATGTTCAAAAGCCTGTTGGCATTTTTCATCCCAGTGAAAACCTTCATCCTTTTTAAGCAAGTTATTCATAGGTGCCGCAATAGAACTAAGGTTACTAATAAATCTCCGATAATATCCAGCCATATCTAAGAAACCACGCAATTGCTTAACAGTAATAGGTACTGGAAAGTTCTTAACCGCAGTTACTTTACGTGGATCTGTTTCAATGCCCTTTTCGGAGATGAAATGACCAAGATATTCAACCTTTTTGCGGAAAAACACGCACTTTTTCATCTTCAGCCGTAAACCATGATCCGATAGTTTTTGAAAAACCGTTTCTAGCATTTTCAAATGATGAGTTTCGTCGTTAGATGGAATTAGTAAATCGTCAATATAAACAGGCAACTCAATGAATATCCTTTCCATTATTCTTTGAAAAGTCGCAGGGGCATTCGTCAAGCCAAATGGCATGACATTAAAATGAAACAAACCCATATGCGAAATAAATGCCGTCTTTTCCTTATGAGGAGGAAACATCTCGATTTGCCAATAGCCGCTATTTAAATCCAAAGTTGAAAAGAATTTCCCTTTACTGAACATATCAAGAATTTCATCTATTTTAGGTAAAGGGTAGCGGTCTTTTCGTGTTATTTTATTCAACTGACGATAATCAATAACAAATTGAGTTGTTCCGTCCTTTTTGCCTACAAGCAATGGAGAAGACCATTGACTATCAGATGGAACACAAATTCCCTGTTCTAACATGTTCGTGATATGCTTTTCTATCTCCACTCGTTCCATTGGATTCATCCGATATGCCTTTGCTGTTACAGGACCAGCCATTCCAGTATCAATAAGATGTTGTCCAGTGCTGCATTTTCCCAAGTTGTCAGGTGTTGCGAACACATGTACGTACTTACGTATTAGTTCCTTAAACTTACTTTTCGCCTTTTCTGAGCATTCAAATTTGTCCAAATGAGCTTCCTGGATGAATTAATCGCATAATTCCTCTTTAGTAGGTACCTTAGACTCACCTTCCGCTTGTTTTGACGTAGTAGGTACATCTACGTACGTATCTTCAACATTTGCAGAAAAACTTCAGCATGCACAGACTTAGGTAAGTCATCTTCACATATATATTCTTGTTCTAACCAGGTATCGCTCAATTGTAAAAGTGATTCCTTGCCTTGACGATCTTTTAAAGTAACTAAGTCATCCGCGTAAGCTAGTACCATTCCTGGATGTAGCTGAATTGGCTCATCGCTCAAATTCCAAACTTTGATTTCTTGCGCTTTTTCCTGTTTGGAAATTATACCAGGAACAATATAACAATCGTATTTTTCCAAAACTTTCGTGGAATTACGTACTAGTTTAGGCGTTTCTTCAAATCGTGAAGGCCAAGGAGCAATTCGCTCATTTACAATTGATGGCTTTGTACGTACGAATGGTAAGTCCCATTCATCATCAGAAACATTCACATCCAAAGTTTATGGTGCTTCTTCGCATGAAATAGAGACCCATGACTCAGAATTCGCCGGTATACAAGTTCCAACTCGCAAACAAATATTCGAAGCCGTAGGCTGTGCTTTTCCAACCATTTGCAAGATGCTACCTATTTGAGGCGCCCCCAGCAAAGGAACTTCCTTAAAAAGCCGGTGGTATATAGAATGACGACCCATGAGCATTGACCAATTGTAGAATGAAAGAAAATCCATACCCAAAAAAATGTCGTATGGACAAAAGTCACTGATCAAATACTCATGCGCCCACCTATAACCCTGAAAAGATAGTTCAAATTTGACTGAACCAGAAAAATTGATGGACGTTCCATTTGCTGCGGTAGCCTGTTCACAGGCACCATCCCCAAATGTCAAATTTTCCGGGCATTTTTGCTTTAAATGTTCGACAAAATTCTTAGAAACAACAGAAATATTAGCGCCCGTATCAATAAGTGCCAAAGTATTCACGCCTCCCGCTGATGCAACTATCAGGGGTGAATGCACAGGCGGTATTTTTGTCTGAGCACCAAGGAAATATTGATCCTGATGTACAAAAGCAGCCAAATAGTTCCGATTATTTGTTACGAAATCAGTTTTAGGAGCCTTATGCGGCTGATGACTTGAATTTTCGTCCAAATCTTCACTTTCGTTATCTGACGAATCTGACAGATTTTGGTCTGAACATGAACTTTCCGAAGAATCATACTCAAAAAGAAACCTTCCGGGAAAATCTGGGTCAGGAATCTTACAAGAACGCCTTTTCTGACCACGTTTCGATTTTTGTTTCGACTTCCTTCGTCCTGATGATGAATTATTGTCACTTTTATACTTGATGTTACTATTAGTTTCCCTCTCCACGTTCGAAAATGAATCTTTAGCTGCCTTTTCCTTTGGCTCAGGTGCCTCATCAATAGTTCTAAGACGATTTAATCGTGTAATAAACTGGTCTGGTGATGTTTCCATAGTTATTTTCACGCTAGATGGCGTATTTGTATTTTTCACCTCAGACTTTTTATAAATTGAGGCATCTGAGCTATTTGCAGCATTAGTGGTACAGGTTTCATCTAGACTATTTGAAGCCTTCAGCATCATGTCCCCTTGTGCAGGGACATTAGCCGTCGCGCTTGCACCTACAGATGATACCTGACTACCTACCCCAGCTACACTAGTACTAGAAATTGGCGTAAGGCCAGGTGCCCCTTGGTGTGCTATATATTGGCGCCAATTTGTATTTGAGAAAGCGGCAAGATTTCCCCTAGGAAACCTACTGTTTTCCCAAACACGCGCAGTGCTATTGTAATTTGAACCTTGATTCAAATTACTATTTATAGGCACAGCAAAAGACTGTCGGTCATTTTTATACCACTGAGTACCAGTACCGGGCAACCGGTTAGTACAAGGACCATTGCTCCAATAATTTTGGCTGGGGGGCGCCAACTCGGATTTAGACTAGGCGCTCCTCCACGCCAATTATTGGCAGAATAATTCACACGTGGAGTAAAAGTCGCATTATTAGAATAATTTATTCGACCACTAGAGTGGTTGGAGAAATTATTTCTACCATTATACGTATTGCGAAAATTTCGCGAAAAAGTCGATTGAGATCGAAAATTGCTCGAATTTGGATAATTCACCGGTATTAACGGAATAATTCGCGGATTTTTCATCTTCCGTAATTCAGCTGGACTAATAGGTTCCAAAAATGTTACATTCTGAGGAGATCGAGGAACCAAGGGGGGAGGGCGGGCTTTTGTCAAAGCATTTACGAGTGTACGTATATCAACATTTTGCAAAAATTGCTGCAACTGAGACTGAAGTAAATTTCGGGGATTTTCAGGAGAATTTTGAGATCTTTCACCCCGAGTTACATCTGCATACGTAGGGGTAAAAACCGCACAAATTTGATTTGCATGAAGCACTTTTCATCTGGAAAAAGCTTCGAAAGCCCCTCTAGAAAATTCGGGGTTTTTTCTGATATAGAATTTACCTGCGGTTTTTCCTTCTCAGTATACGTACATTCGGTTTTTCCGGGAGGGGGAGTTATTGCGGAGGAGCTGCCCGCTTGATGAAAATTCTGCAAGGCTTGAACCAACTGAGTAGCAGGATCAGCTTGCTGTTCAATGGGAGTCAAGAAATTCACACCTGATTTATTTTGACCATTCCCTCGAAAAACTTGCCCATTGGGAGACAGAAAAATACTCGGCTCTTGATTTCGATTTCCGAAATTAGCTCCCCGACGGCCACCTCGTCCGCCGCCTCTTCCTCGATTTCCTCTATTCCAATTCCGATTATTGGAATAGCCATCATTTTCAAAATTTGACTGGTTGTTGTAATAATTCCGGTTTCCGGGATAATTACGACGACCACCAAAATTTCTACGATTTTGGCTTCCTCTGCCACGGAAATTCTGATTATTTCGTTGATTCATGGCACATTGTGGTGATATATGACCTGGATTACCGCACGTATAACAGGTCCTTGAGCTTTTTCTGGCGGTTTTTCCTTCTTTTCCGTTGATGCATGAACGGAATTTACCTCGCCAGAAGCTGTGCTCGTAGATGGTTGAGCATTTCCTGAGTCCGCTGACTCACCCTTAGTTGCTTCTAAAACCAAATCCCTTTGAGCATTTCGAATTTTCACCTTTTTGATTTCTTCTTCCAAAGACTGCAATCTTTCGTCCAAATCACCCGAACTTTCAGAACTTTCAGTTGTAACAAAACAAACTTTCGCTTTAGATTTGGCCTTTTTATCCCTTTTATGGGATTTTTCAGGCTTTTCTGAAGCTTCCGACTCTGCGGAATCCGTCTCACACTCCTCTTCGAGTCGTGAGAGTTGAGTGACAATTTTACGTAATTTCGTCATAGAATGTCCCCAACTTTCCAAATCGGTCAAAAGCGAAATTCCGAGTTTTCGTAAATCGGGTTTTAGACCTTTGCGCAGTTGCTCGTAAATTTTATCGGCTCTGTCATCCTCACTCTCGCCTGGAAAAGCTTTTTTCGCCAGCATTTCCAATTCAGATACAAAATCTTGAACGTTTTCCTCCTTTTTCTGAGTACGTACGTAAAATTTTCGAGAGTGCTCCACCGCAGTTTTCTGGACCGGTTCGTACAGAGTCTTCAAGAGTTTGACTGTTTCGTCATACGAAACTGGCATACCCAAGGAAGACAACCGGTGGATGACAGACTCACCCAATTTTGCCAATAAAATTGCATAAAATTTCTCCCTTTCGATGTTATTAGCCGTAGCAATGGCTTCAAAACTCAAAATCCAATCTTCCGGTGTGAGTTTTGTTTCACGCCTGTTATAATTACTCAGCCCTTTAAAAAGGGTAATAGAATTTTTCAATTCAGCTATTTTCTGTTCTTTTTCCAAACGTAAACGAGCAGCTTGACGTGTCTCCAGAGCGCGTCTTAAATTCACCAATTTTCGTATATTTTCGTCAATTTGGCCAAAAATTTGCCAAACTCTCTCCCAGTTATTTACAGGAGGTAATTCTACAAAAGGTAAGTCAATGGTTATACGTAGAAAACAAAAACTCTGCGTAAAATTAGTCAAAATTCGTCAAAATCGCAGAAAAAACACACCTGAAGTTATATACGTATAATTAAAATTTTGCGAAAATAACTTCTAGATCGTCCTAATATTGCACAAAACTGTAAATTATGACACAAAAACGTAATAATAGTCTACACAGAGCTAGAAAAATACCAGAAAATCACAAAATTCGAAAATTTCGTGAAAAATGGGGGGGGAGGTGATTTTTCAAAAATTTGAAAAATTTGCCCAAAATCACCTAAAATACTCAAAATTATGTCTAGAATCGCTTTTTGCGTCTAGAATAACCCCTAGATAAGCTCAAATCACACCAAAAATGCTCAAAAATTGAATTTAGGACTTCTTGGGGGGAGTCAAAAATTGCAAAAATCGGCCTAAAATTGCAAAATTTTTGAAAATTCTGCCTTTAAAATTGCCTATGAATATTTTACACGCTTGGGGGAAGACCCAACGAGTAATTTAAGGCCAGATTTGACCAATTTTGAGCAAAAATTTACCTTGGGGGGTCAATTGGGGGGGGGTCAAAAATTGACCAAAAATTCAAAATTTTGGCAAAAATAACCTCAGTACAGCTTCTGTGAAGTCTTTAGAGTTGATTATTCCCTTGTTCAGGAATATTCAACCCCAAAGTGCGAAGAAAAAACCACACAGAAAAATAATTTGGAAAAATTTTATTCCCGTCTTGGGGGGTTGGGGGGGAGGGGGGAAATTCCCAAAACTACCTAAAATTTACTGGAAAATTGGTTATTGGGCTGCCCCAATAACTCCAGTCAGTTCAGATTCAATTCCCCGATCCCAAAAAACCTAAGGGGGGTGGGGGAGTTGGGGGGGATTCCCCCGACCATGCTTCGTCAGCTCCAAAAATCATACTGATTTCAAAGTTGCACCCCACACAATAGGAGAATTTGAAAGCCTTCAAAACCAATTAAAAAGTATCATAAAAGAATCTCCTAATCAAGACGAATCTTTTGGTACAAAAATTATTTCATAAAACTCAAAATTGAGTTAGAAAATTATAAATGAAAATTCAGAAAATTTGTGAAATTTTCACATGACAGACCGGATAATGTCACGTGCCACGGTCGCCAAATATTAACTACCGGCAAACTGTCCGGTATTTACCGGTAATTAAATGGCTAAACGATTGCAGGTAAAGGCCTAGGGTGCAACCTACAGCGAAAATAGGACCCTACCTAACTAACTAAACCTTCCCTAATAAACTGTGAAAGGCGTCATTGTTTTACTGATAAAGACTTACTAATTTAATGATGATAAGGAAGTACCAATAATACACAGCAAATACTTTATAGAGATACAAAGACTAAGCCCGCAGGCAACCACTCACGTCGTAAGAACAATACATACTGACTAATTGATTAATTTGGCTAATGAGCGAAAGGATCAAAACCGAGGTTTCTACACGGTAGTGATAAAGAAATCATTCGAAAGAATAGTGAAACACACTTCGCGTAGCGAGTATTTAACAATCGAGTATAAGGTTAACAAGAATCTACCCAGTAACTTTAATCGCGCTGTCCGCATAGCTGCGCTCTGTGAACACTGCGATATGAGAGATGGGGTTTTGGTGCATCTCGAAAGATTTAGGGACACAGTGCTTGAGGTATTAGCTGTACCAGAAAGTTTGCGCTCCGAAGCTCTCGCTGCTTTTCACGATAGCCCCTATGCTGCACACGGCGGTTGCAATAAAACCTCTTTTCGACTCGCCGAGCATTTTTGGTGGCCAGGCATGCACGCCGATGCCAAACAGTGGGTTAAATCTTGTCCTCGATGTCAAAAAAGGAAGGGACCCTCAAAAAATCCTAACGCTTTGTTAAGGCATGTTCCGCTACCTGTAAAACCCTTTGAACGGGTTCACTGCGATTTAATGGATATCTCAAAAGCGTCTACAAGCGGCATGAAGCACATACTCAGTTTCATTGATGCATTCTCTAAATACGTGATTGCCGTGCCTATCAAGGACAAACGCGCTTACACGATCGCTAAAACTTTCCTTGAGTTCATTGTTCTACAATACGGATCGCCGAAAGAATTAGTCTCCGATCAAGGTAAGGAATTTGTGGCATCGCTGAATAAAGAAATTTCTGCTCTGGTTTAAACTCGAAAACTGGAGACTACGCGCTACCACCCTGCCGTAAACGGGCAAGTCGAACGCTGGCACCGCACGCTGTTAGATATGTTAAGTACTGTTACTGAAAATCATCTGGAATGGGATAACATGGTACCTTTCTGCCAGTTTGCCTATAACACCTCAGTAAACGCTACCACCGGTGAAACGCCTCATTATCTTCTGCATGCATGGGATCCTGTGTTACCTAGTGCCACAAATGTAACTATACCTACTGATCGTAAATATGCCGGATTCGACTATGTTAATAACGCCACTGAAGCACTTCAACTAGCCTGGTCACTCGCCCGAGAAAAGACGGGAGTGGCTCAGGAAACGCAAGATCGAAATTATAATCGTAATGCTGTAGAACCCACTTTCCGTGTAGGGGATTTGGTTATGATTAAAGCCAGCCTCTAACGTAGCTAAGAACGATCAGGTGTATAAGTTGTTAGATAAGCGTATAGGACCTTACCGGATTGACAAGATCTCCGGTTGTGTCGCCGAGGTGTATCCAGCTGGCAACTGACGCGCCAAGCGAATTAAGGTACAGTTTAACAATATGGTACCTTGCGTTGAGCCACGAGTCATTACTGCTCCGACTCACCAACACGACGGGGACTCGAGCGACACGTCTGACCATTCTGAATGTGAAATTTCTGGACTACCCGACTCGGGACAGCCTGTCCCGGAAAAGACTCCCCAATCGATCATCTAGTGCCACCTGAAAAGAAAGAAAGTAAACGTTTACAGGCTGAAAAGAAGAAATCCAAACCAGTTATCCCGGCACGATCGAAAACTCCCGCTGATCTAGAAAACGTTAAACCACCCAAACCGGAACCGGCAAAACGGAGATCTTCTGCACGATTGGCCGAGAATGCTCGAATTCTAGAAACTCCCCCGAAGGACGAGTGTAAAACAGAACGTGTTCCCCTCTCTCCTAAACAACAGAAAGTTTCACCAAAATTACTCGTTCAACACTCAAATTCTGAATCCGATCACGATAGTGAACCTGTTTTTATGGGAAATGAAGCTCTTTCGCAAGAAAAAGAACCCGAGCTTTTTGATAGACGAAAATTCTTTGATCCGGTTGATGGTAATTGGCAAGAGCAAATAGCTCTCTTAAGGGGTTTCAGAGTACGCCACCGCTTACCGGTGCTTCTCCAGCATATGCCCCTGTGCGAACCATATGAGGTGATCGATGTATTAGGTGATGGAAATTGTTACTATAGGGCCTTGTCACTAGCTATTACTGGTATGGAAGATTCTTGGCGAGAGGTTAAACGCAGCCTGCTAGAGTACCTAGACACTAACAGACACAGACCGCGATTCCAGACATTACTTTCCAATATCTACACCACGCATGGGCAATGCCTACACAACTCCTGCACATGTGCAGGCTAGGAAAAATGTACCCCGCGCAGTGCGCAGCAAAAATTTTACCCCCGCGCAGTAAAATTTTTACCCCGCGCAGGAAAGCGCGTCAAGATTTTATCCCGTGCAGCAAATTTTTATCCCAGCGCAACAAAATTTTTACCCGCGCGCAGCAAAGCGCATTAGAAGTTTATTCGCGCAACGAAATTTCCAACCCGAGCAGCAAATTTTACCCAGGCTAAGTAAAATTTTTACCCGCGCGCAGCAAAGCGCATACAAATTTTATCCCGCGCTGCAAAATTTTACCCCCGCGCAACAAAGCGCATTAAAAGTTTATCCCGTGCAACGAAATTTCTAACTCGAGCAGCGAATTTTACCCCGCTCAGTAAAATTTCTACCCCCGCGCAACAAAGTGCAACAAAATTTTTATCGCGCGCAGCAAGCTTTTTCCCACTGCGCAACAAAAGAGCATTAGAAATTTACCCGTGCAACGAAATTTCTAACTCGAGCAGCAAATTCGCTCAGTACAATTTTTACCCTCGCGCAACAAAGCGCATCAAAACTTTGTCCCGCGCAACAAACTTTTTATCGCGCGCAGCAAACATTTTACCACCGCGCAACAAAAGAACATTAGAAAATTACCCCGTGCAACGAAATTTCTAACTGGAGCAGCAAATTTGCTCAGTACAATTTTTACCCCCGCCCAACAAAGCGCATCAAAATGTTGTCCCGCGCAACAAAATGTTCATCGCCGTGCAACAAAATTGTTACTACCGCGCAGCAAAGTGTATTAAAATGTTTTCCCGCACAACCACATTTTTACCCCACGCATAAAAATTCTGTCCTTCATCATCACAAAATCGTTTAAAAATTTCTTGGTCGGTTGGCGTGTTTTCCATTACATTTATTTAAAACGTTTCGCGCCTGCCACGCGTTGACCATTACATTCTTTTAGAAAATTTCGCGCCATCGGCCGTTTTGTTTATTTCTCCTTATAAATTTTCGCGCCGCCGGCGCGTTTTCCATTACATTTATTCCAAAATTTTTGGACCTGTGGTGTGTTTTCTGTTTAATTTCCTTTGAAACTTTTTGAGCCATCGGCGCATTTTGTTTTTTATACATTTCATTCAAAAAATTTGCGCCTGTAGCTGTAGCTGTAGCTGTCCTGTAGCTTAAAAGCTGAGTTTAGTTCGCAGTCGAACGCTTACAGATACGCAGTCAAAAAAATACGCAATTGGCATCAGGGTTGGGCGAAACCGAGAAAAACAATTTCAGGCTTCTTAGTTTTTCTAGTTTTTGAGGCTTAGGGCCAGTTAGCGACTTTAACACATAAAAACGGTTTTCTCACCTCGTTAGTTAGTTTTCATAACATTGGTTTAAAATTTTCGCTGAAAAATGATGGTTTCAAGAAATTTCCGGTCTCGGTCCAAAACGGAGACTTTTCGATGGACGAGACCGACACCTAGATTGGCCAAGTCTCGGCATTTCAGCCAGACCGAGACCGAGACTCCCAACTCTGATTGGCATTTCAAGACTGCTCTCAATTAATTTCTTGAAACAATTTACAGTAGTTTGGGCTCTGGCTTTTTCTGAGGCTATCGCTCCTATGCCCTCTAGGGGCTCATCCTGTAAGTGGCCGCCCCCGTCGCGATTCATAGGTATGAAAAATTAGGGATAACAATAGAAAAAAGGGCAAAAACCAAACACTTTCCTACTTCATTAAATTTCGTGCTATATACTAAAAACCAAAGAATTTTCTAATTTTTAACGGAATATTTATATTCTGCGTTTATGAAGAAAAATCTTGAAATGAATCCGATTTTTCGGAGAAAATTGCTAGTTTTGCTTTAAAATGTGTAGAATTTAAAAAACTTTCTCGGTTCTTCAAAGTGAAAGGAATAAAGGTTCCGTATACAGGTTTTATTGCAAAAACAAAATCTTTCTTCAACTGGGGACTCTGCCCCCCCCAGATCCCCCGTTGCAAACCTTTTACCGCCACCCGCTTTATAATTTTTTACGGTCCTTCCCCTCTTACTTGTTCCATTCTACATTGGTCATTCCATCTGCTGTTGCTTGCTTATATATTTTACTTACATGCTCTTAATTATATGTTCTAAAAACGGAGTTGGTCACGTCAACGCTCGAGCAAAATTCTCCTTAAGGTGCTGGTTCGGGTATTTGCAGCAAATTTTGAAAGACTGTAATTTGCTCAATATTTGGAGTTCAACAATAATTTTTATATCATTTTAAAGCTTAGAATGTGCTTGTTACAACTAGGTACAGTATAGCTGTCTCATTTCAACTCTTCGGCTTGAACAACATGATATTTGAACAACGACTTGCAATAACATGAAAACAATTTTTGAACATGGATTTCTCGAAATGTGGGAAAGCTAACGAAAAGCGACCAGTTCAGGCATCAAAAGAAACGTCTTCCAGAGGGCTATTTTTTCTTAAATTGTTTAACGAGTAAAGGATCTCAAGATTTTGAGAAAAACGTAAATTTTGTCCGATTTTCGTCAAAATTTTCAAGTTTGGACGTTTATTTCTCTCGAACTGAAAGTCAAATGCAAAACCATGAAAAATAGCCCTCGGCAATGGTCTCAAAAATACGTATGTAAAGCCGTTTTTTAATTGATTGCATGAGTTGAGAGGAATCCGTGTTCAAAACAATCTAGCTGCGATTTTCAAAATTTCACATTTTCGCTTCTGTGCGCCGGCAGAGATACCGCAGAGAGCTCTCCTTTGGGCCTAAGATATCCCTTAGGACCACAAATATGGACAATACTTGACCGACGGACCAGCGCTGTTGAAGCTGTCGAAATCTTGCAATATTTGATTTTTCGAAAAATGGCAAGTTTTGGACCTCGAAAATCAATTCTTGCTGTTATCTCTTAAACCTTAAGGAATCGAAGAAAACTCAAGAGCAAAGTTGTAGGTCTTGGTAAGAGGATTCGAATGACTATAAGTTCATCCATGTAGAGTGCTCACAGTGCAAGTTATGGCGGAATAAAGCTAATTTCTCCAAAACTCAAGTTTTCAAGCAGCGACTTTTCTAACATGTTTTAAAGGGTAAATAATGTAATTGTAGCTAATTAGAATAAATTTCAACGACAATTGCGCTTTTAAAGCCCAAAAATACATGAACCCGAACCGGCATCTTAAGCTATATCGCACATTGAATTCATGCTGCCGGCGCTTCCTTCATAATTTATTTTTCTACATAGATATTGAATTTGTGCAAAAACTTTTTTACTACTTTCTTTTCCTAATGTTTCCCAGCTGGATCTGTTTTTCACACCGATTTTTGTCAAACCATAAAGTTGGACTAGCAGTTTGGTTAAAACTCTAATTGTATGCGGGAGCCAAACATTTGAGTGTTTCCAGTAAGGATTTTCGTACCGCCTTGAGGATTGTATCAGACAAAATCAGAAGGTTATATCAATTTCTTTTTATAATGTAAAAATTACTTGTCATAGCTTCGACTTTTGAAAACTAACTATTACTTGGTTAATTATGCTAATTAAATCTTAAAAACGGAGTGAATTATAACTGCATTTATAAAATTCCCTTGCTATTTAAGTAAAGCCAGAGAATAAAAATTTAGCATTTTTTGCGAGATTCATCAAAATCTTAGAGGATTGCGTAAAAGTTTGCAAATCTTTCCGACAAAGGGACTTGAAAGATGCGTGGGTACAACAGAGCTTTGTAAAAGCTACAGTCGACACATATCGTGAAAAATTAAAAATTTGACCCCCCGCGCAGTGAGTTCGAAGGCTGTGCAGGCTAGAGCCAAGTTCATTGCCCATGTATGATCTACACTGTCAGAGAGAGACTAATTAAACCATCCAAATATGCAACTTATGATGAAATTTTCCTAACTGCCGCATGGCTACAGACCACTGTCATGTCTTACTCTAAATTTGGCAAACACTGGGCATGGCAAATGTTCGCCCCCACTGCGCTGCTAGGCAAGAGCATTCAGAATGAGCCGAAATCACTTTACATCCACAGCGTTAATAGTGATCATTTTATGGTAGTCTTATCAGTACGAGAACACCCTCATGGTACCTGGCCCACGGGCAAGGCTCCTAAACTTCGTGTTATGGAACTGGTTACTAGCTCGTCCAACCAGTCGTCTCTTAACGAACCTACGGCTAAACAAAACGCTTTAAAAGCTCAACCCAATTTTGAACGAATGTTTTCCGAAAGTCCACTTTTCGCAGGACCTAACGCCATTTTTAGAAACCCGTTTCGAAGATTTCAACGTTCCAATGAATCCTCGGACGAGCGACACTCAGGTCCGTCTGAGAGGTAGTCTTGGACGCTAAACACTACTGTGATTTGTACCATAGTTTCTGTAATATAGCTATTTTAGTGATTTAGTTTGTATACATAAGATAATTTGTGTCATGAAATGTGCATTGTATGTATTAACTTTGTGTGGTGCCTCGCACCCTAAACTGACATGCGGGTAAGGAGTTGACCGTTAAACTTTGACGACTAATTGCTATTACGCATTCTTTCATTGCTCTACTCAGTCAATCCATCCTTACTGATGTAGACTTAAAATTATCCAGTCGTCGGTCAATCCTTCTGGGCCATGATGCCCACTAGAAGCTCCGGTTGCAGCTTCCGGAATTCACATCTTCTGAACAAGTGCTGCACAGAAAATCCAAGGTTTTGAAAATCCAATACCTTAACAAAAACATGTTACAAAATGTTAGTTAAAAATAACCAAAAATAAACCGGCAGTCCAAAGAAACTGTCAAAAACTTGTTGTCCGAACTGTTTGTTTGTTTTGTATAGTTTTCCAACTGTAAATAAGATTTCTATTTGACAAAAAACACAAAACCCTACTATAAAAAGTAATATAAAGTTCAGAAAATTCAAAAACATCTGAAAACCTTTCTTAAATATTCTTTTACTATTGTTATTGTGTATTGTTTGTTAGCTAAGTAACCCGACCGAATGGTGACTGATACCTTTGTTGAATGTTAGCATTACCTAGATAAACCGACGGAAAATAGAATGTTGATAGAGATACACTCAAACAAGACGTAAATGTTATGCATAAAGAGATATAACCTGCCTGGATTAGGGCCTAGTGATTTTTAGTCATAACCGTGCGAATACGATCAATTTTGACTTCAGGTTTTGTGTCTAATCAGCCATGACTCCTAGAGCCCCACCCGTTGCGCTCCTGCGCCTGATCGCGATCCCACAGACGATACACCGCCCGCGCCACTTACCTTATATTGTCCGCCTGAAATGTGAGGTCCGTATCGAGACTATGACTGTTTACCTGAGGGCCTAAAGATGCTGCGTGGAACTGTCGATATTTTTACAGACCCAGAAAAGTATGATATCTTCGAGTCAAATAAGCGAATACATTTGACTAGCCCACAGGTTGCCCAGGTAGCTACACTGATTTGTACGGTTTGCTTTTGGAGATTCGGTTTAAGTTACTACGGAGTGCCAGTAACTATTTACCCAGTAAGTGATGAAGTTCGTATAGTCCTGTTTACCTGCAAAACATTATTGTCGTTCGTCTGTGTCGTCGTATGGTGGCGGTATGTGTCGTTGTCCCAACATTAATTGTCAAGCTGTAAGTGTGATCTTGTTTCAACAACTGAGTGGTTGGCCCCTTGGCCTGGAGTTTAGGGCACTGTCTAATAATACTGTTCGCGCGCTGCGCGAGGTCGTTGTCCAACTGTCCGAATACTTACCGTCTGACCTTTATGATTTTCGCATGCGTATGGTGGGGGTTAACACAGATTATTGCCCTAATATTTTAAGTATTCCCGGAGTGCAGTGCGCTTATCGTCTCATTTAAGTTCAGTTTAACCTGCAATCTTTTATTTCGCTACTAGAAAGAGTTTAGTTTAGTTCCAATTTTTAGTTTTGTCCTGTCCATTTGCATTGTCATATTTTGTGCCATTCTTGCTTACAATTCGAGTTGCTTCATAGTGGTATACATATTTCAGAACCATGTCTCTGAGCCGGCTCAGCAACTACTTCTACATCTGGATGGACCAGTATGATAAAAAATCTGATTTCAGCGACGTCTCGTCGGACGTGATCGAACTGGATCCGGGTGATGATGATGCGATGTCGGTGGTTTCCGCCATCTGCACCTCTCCATCCCTGCCCCCGCAGCCTTCCCTTCCTGTAACCCGCATCCTGCAGTGCCACTACAGTCCGCCGGTCACTGCCGCGGAGACTATGGATGCCCCCTTCAGAGGACCGGAGCGGGAGCGAGTGACTTTGCCCCCTGAGCTGCGGAAATCCCATTACGGTGACTGGGTCCACACTGCACCCACCTCAACCGAAGTCTTCATTCCCCGGCGGCCCATCTCCATCCTGGGGCCGGAGGTAATTCCGATGAGCACGGTTCCTTGTTTAATGTGTTTTTGGAAATTTAAGTTGTCCTTTTACTGTGTTCCCTTTCAGTTTCTCCCCTCACCCTTCAGTTTGAGAAATTTCCCGCTAAGGCCCGCTTGCGAGAAGCTGTGCATGCACTTCTCCCCCTCTTCCCTCTGTTTTTCGTTGTCCCAATCGTTTGTGTGGTGATAAATGTGTTTTGGTTCTGTATGAGCATCCAAGTTGGGGCGCTTCCGGTCGCATGCCTTTTGACCGCCAGCTGCCTCCCCTTATCTCTTTTCTGTTGAATGCACTGCAGCGCGCACACCCACTTATGCCTGCTAACCTGTCTTCCCATCAGTTTTAAGTTCCTGTTGAACAATAGCTGACCACAGATCTCTAAAAAATGTGAAAATAGCGAAGTTTTGAAGAAAACACTCAGATTTGCATGAAGTTCATGAAAATTGGTTTTTGAGAGTATTCTACGATTGGTAGCGATCATAGAAACCGAGTAGACGGCAGGTAAGAAGAATATACACGAGAACATTAAGTTTTTGCAGTGTTCAGCTATTGTTCTGTCTGTGTCTGTTTTGCTGGTTTCTGTTTCAGTTGCACGTTTTTGCCTGGTCTGACAGCCTTGATAGTGGTCCCACTTCCCCGCTGATATGATTAGTTTACACCGGACCTGAGATTCCCTGTTCTCCCCCTTGAGTTTGCTGTCACACCACGCATACACCACTGCACCATACGCGACACTGTTTTCTGTTTTTGTTGCAATCACTGTACTGATTCTGATTAACTACATTGATTAACCAAGCACTATGAAGTATAGATGATGAACTGGAAACACGCTTCGGAGAGATTCTTGAGGATGTTCACCCGTTGAGGTCTAAAAAGATAATACTTAAGTAACAAGCAGAAAATGTGTGTGGTAGCTATTTCCTGTCCGTGCGTGTCTGTACCTATTTCAGCCGCCTGACTTCCAGTTTTCTACAGCCAGAAATGATAGGATCCACACCAGGAAGCCTGGATCCTCAGCCAACTCCGGATACTGAGTTTACCCTAGTTTTGTCTGTCTACTAACATTTCTGTATAGTATGTCTGTTTGTTGCACCTAGAGTCCAAGGAACTGGATGTAAAGAATGATAACGTACAGATTAGTTTTGATGCATTCTTGAATCTAATAGCCAGTGAGCGCTATTCTTGAGAAAAAACGAGCTGCTGAAACGTAACTTTACAGAAATTTGACTGGTGTCTCATAATTTTTCTTGAATATGCAAGGGTTTTGAGGTAGAGAAGCAGAGTACCTTGATTGATTGATTGAACCGCCGTATAATCAGTTACTTATTGCCTTATAAACTACTTTTTATACCATAACTTACTCAGTACATGGTTCTAATTCCAGGCTGTTTGCTCAGCAATGGCTAATTTTTCGCCTGACACTCCTTTTTGGTCGTCTTCAGTTGGTCCGTGGTTCGATCCCCTTCTGGCCGGAACATGATCCTTCCGACCAGACACACCTACAGCACCATCATCAGTGTACACTTTTCTGCACCTCTCTCACTACTGATTCAATCCTCAACCAGAGCCGTCACCCACCAGAGTCTTCCCTGTGGCGCCCCACGTCGGCATCCACCGACTCCCCTGACCGATGGCACCCCTAGTGCCCCGCTGATCGTCCCCTCATCCCCACCAGCACCGTCTCAGCTGAACACAACAACGGCACGGCGCGGATTCTCACCCGCCGGCCAGTCCAACTGGAATCTCGTGTCCCCGGGGTGGCATGCTTGCACCCACTCCTTCTCCGGCCGATGTGAACTGTTACCGGCCACCAACCATGGGCACTCACGCAGCCTAGAGCTCTGACCGTCGTAGGTCCCTCTCCAGTCACCTCCCCCGT
>JASAND010020784.1:0-15347 GCA_030248195.1 Trissonchulus latispiculum | reverse complement strand
TAGCTTATATAATGTAGCTTATTTGCTTATGTAATCAGTCTGAGTATTGTTCTTCTGTAGTACGGTCGGCCAGTTGGCCATATTCTATATTTACTGTATCTGTGCCTTTATTGTCATCAATAAATACCGTAAGTTCTACCATTAAATCATGACCTTTACTTTGCTTTACTAGGGCATCTTTAGTTAGGGATATTTCTTTTCTTTGATCGAGTTGCATCCTAGGTTAGGCTAGGCTAGAACCTGCATCGTTTCGCCATCTAAGTACCGGTTTGGTACCGGACAGTAAACCGGTAGTTAACATATATATATATATATATATAAATATATGGTGAAATTGTCAGAACGACTGCGGGCTTAATATTGGGCGTTTTCTAGCCGACTTCAACAAGACCCAAGATTTTAGTGAGGATTTAGTAACTAAAATCTGGGCTGATACAACCTGTACGATCACAGAGAATGTAATAATAAGATTTAGAACTTTTGAACCATTTTAGCATCAGCTGCTAAGAATATTCAATAATTAGTTCAAACAGTAGAATTAACTCAGTGCTAAGTTCATCTTGTTCGATTAACTGACACATAATTCTGCTGGGTTGTTGACAAGCGATCAAAAATTCTCTGGTAAAATCGTCACTCTTAGGTGTCGTTCATCAGCTGAACTCCCATATCAGACTTATCAATCTTTCCTATGCCTGCTTCCCTTGTCACAGTCCCGCATTTCTCCCCTTGTTGGCCAAAGCTCGTCTCCGCGGCCTTACCAACACCAGCCTTAGGGCTGGGCGAGCTCTCCTGCTCTGGCTCAGAGCTGCGGAGCGGGCGCCATTCCGCAGCCGCTTCCGCGTCCACCCGCCGATCCACATCAGCCGCTGAAATGGTTGTGGACCAGCTGATCTGCAGCACACCGTAGACAAACGGGTGTACTGTGGCGTTCAGCAGGATCAGATAGTGTAGACAGTAAACCAGTCGATCGTTTACGACACTACTGCCCAGAATCGATACGATATTGTAGGGCAGCCAGCAGACGACATAGGTTATGACCAGGAGGGCCGACTTATGCAACAGCTGGTAGCCCAGTCGTACAGTCTGTCGTTGTGTCACGTGACGTCGCCGACAAAGACAGCCGATGGTGTAAAGATAGATCAGCACAGTGACCGTAACCGGGGCCCAGAATACCGTAACCAGGTGTGACACATAGTACAGGTGTTCAGTCCTGTAGATCTGCCGGGATCCGGTCTGTAGTCTTCGGATGAACCACATATTTAGACACAGACTGTCCGAATCGGTACCGTTTTCCCCGCCACGGATGTGTGCCACATCCGTTACGTAGGCTGTAGGCGTGCTGCAGCACAGGGCGAAGCACCATGCCAAACTCAGCAACCATTTGGCAGCCCTGAGTTTGGTGCTGTCGCCGGATTTGACCATCTGGACCTCCAGGAATCGAACCAGGGCAATCGTAACGATCAGATTCGATGACAGATGAAATACCAGACTGTTGCTGAAGTGGAAAAATTTGCAGCTGAAAACGCTGCCAGATGTCCAACTGCTCCGGTCCAGGTGTTTGTTCAGCTGATAAGGAATGAAGGCTATCAGCGTGAGCAGATCAGCTAGGCTGAGGTGCTGCAGCACAAGCCGATAGTGGGGATTAAATCGGGCCACGCTGTTTTGGAGATTGGCTGGAGTGCTGCGGCCAATCAGCGTAAGACGAATGAAACTCAGGGTGCACAACAGCACGCCAATTAGTAGTATGGCAATCAACAGAGAGGTTTGGAACATTATCCGGTCAGTAGTACCTGTAGCAAAAAAGCAAGAGTTGTTTAGAAGAACTGTTTGCATGATTGGGCGTTACTTAAGAATATTGCAAACTTGGCAATTGTAGTTTGAGTTTTAGTCCCTAAAAATGTATAATATTCATCAGCTGTTTATGGTTTCCTGTTCTATGTCTAAACAAGCAAGAATGTCTGCAAAAGGTTAAATGTTGCCAGAGTAACATTTATATCAATTGTAGGATGCTGCGCAGCGAAAGCTAATTTTAATGTTGAGATAATACTGAGGGATTAAACAAAACAATGCCCCAGATAGAATAAGCCAGACTTTTAAATGCAGCAATTTTCAATATTTTATTCAACGTTTAATGTGAAGTTGGAACCTTACTAAGCCATTAAAAATACAAGTGATAAATTTTTAATATTCATATGCTTTATTATTGTTGTGAATGATGTTTGAAAAGTACATGAGTGGAATTCTCTGCTTCATAGAAATCTGAAAAAGCTAATAAACTGACGTCTGGAAAAGACTGTTAAAGAGCTTTGTCCGTCAACGTGTAACAAACCTGTTTTAATTCATTATGTTAGCGAAAGTTTGATTTTGTTTCTTTTAGGACTCATCCCAATTTCCAAATTGGGTTGTAATGTAGATTATGCTCTGCCATCTTAAAGCATTGCTTACACGCTTTCATGCAAACACCTATCTTTTGCATGAAATTGCGTTAATGTAATGTGTGAGTTGTGTGTGTAATTTTAGTGAGTGTGTTTTTAATGTGAAATTTTAGTAAGAGTGGTATTTTTGGTGAGAAATATGTGTTGTGTAAATTTGTACTGAAATTAGTTTGAAATTAGATATTTTCCATGTTAAAATGTGTTGTGTTTTATTCAGCCCACTTGGCTGCTAGGTGGCGCTGCTTGTCTTTTGAAGTTTCTCTGGATGCGCGCTGAGCATCCCGTTTGCAAAGGGGGTCTCAAATCCAGCCAATCAAAATTCACTAGGCATCTCTCTCAGCCTTCACTTTAAAACTAGTCAGTCTCGTTTAAAATTTCTTAGTGTGCGGTGGGTTTTATTTTGCTCTGCCTGCCTTTCATATTTGCCCTTTCATTTTCGGACCTTAACGTATGTATTGATTGGTTTGTGTTAGTTGGTAGTGGCTCCAAGGCGACCTTGAGAGTCTAGTCTAAGTTGTTTTGTATCGTATTCTAGTTTATTTAGAAATTAATATTTGTGTGTTTTTTTTAGGGAAAGTTTTTATGATATTTTTCTGGGTGTTTTTGTCAGCCGCGACGGTTTAGGGAAATATTTTTGAGACTTTATCTTAAGAAGGGTTTTTTTATATTTGAGGGTTGAATCTGTGTGTAGAAGCTGTCCTGTATTCGTGCCTGAATTTTATTGGTGTTTTGTTTAAATTTAATTACCTCCTGCAGTTTATGTTTGTCTAAATTTATCTGTTCTGCCAATTTTTATGATGAATGTACTTTTGTCAATATTTCATGTATCAGCCTGTGCTTATTTTCGGGAGTCGCTCCCTTTGTTTATGTTCTATTAAATGCGGTCTCAGTAGCTGAACCGTTAGGGTGTCTTTATTTAAGATTTATTAGAACTGCATAATCGGTAGGTAGGACTCTGAGTTATTCCTAAGTCTAAGTAGGTTAATTATTTACTGAGCGTGTATTTTAATTTATCCAAAATTCTTTCTACAGTTGATAGTTAGGCAGTTATTCGCCCCGTTAGTAAGTCTTATTTAGTAGTCAGTTAGGTTTAATTATTCTTGGCGAGATCCTGCCCAGGTCGACTGGAACATAAGTCTCCTCCAGGTTCGTCGTTTCCATACGCGCACAGTTTCCACCCGTAAAGCTTGGTTGCCTATACACTTCGAACTTTACATTAGGCTGCCAGTCCTCGACTTTTTCCTTTTCTTTTTCTTAGTTTGGTCCCTTTTATTTTTGCGCTTTTTCCGTTTTGGTCAGTGTAGTAGTGTAATTGTTTTTTCCTTTGTGACTTCTCAGATTTGATCTCCTGATATTTTGCCATTCTTATTGACCTGAACCCCAATTATCGACTACCTCTATCTGGACAACTACTTTCTGATTTGCCTGCTCAATTATGAAGACTACCTTACGATGACTTTTTCCAGAATTCTATTTCCCGATTGTGATGACCCGATGAAGACTCTTTGCTCAATTTATGCCTCATTCTCGATCTGTGCCATTCCTGCAATATAGACGCTCTACTGTATATAGATCTATTCCCGATGAAGACGATTCCCATTTGGTGACTTTGAACTAGTTTATTTTGTGCTTTAAATATGGATGTTTGCTTTTAATTTTTTGTGTCATATTTTTGTGGTGTTCTTAACAGTTAAAAACTTAACCTTTTTCCGAGCTTTATTCTAAATTTTAGCGTTTCTTTTATTATCTACTTACATTTTACCCTTTTCTTGAGCTTCTTATTTAAAACATTAGAATTTCTAACCATTTACTTAACCTTTTATCATTTTCCAGGAGCTTTCTCTTAAAAATTAACCCAAATTCTGTGTATCTTGTAGTGATTTTGACTGTGTTCTATGCATAATATTGCCTTTTCTATGTGATCTGATGTACAGTTTTATATGCCATGTCAGTATTGTGTTTGCTTTAATCATTTAACCAAAGTTATGTTTAAAAGTTTTACTAAAACCGGGTTTATTCTTTTCTTGAAGTTTTCCTTTTCGTATATTTTTATTAACGGGTTTGATTGCGGGTTTTGTGTCTTTTAATTCGTATTTTGTAACCTGACGCAACGTCAGAAGATGTGTGACGCACCAGCCATGTCCCAATTTGTGTCCTCTACTGCCGCCACATTTTTATCAAAATTATTCTAGTACCTATGTCTTTTAGTTGTCCCAACGGTTCCTGTCCTTATTTGTACCTGTCATTTTGGTTTTGGTAAAAATTCTCTTGGCTAAATGTCAGTTTTGTTTCCCACTCCAGAGCGCCAAAGTAGTTCCCGAACTATATGCCCCTATTCTATGTAAGGCCTGCATGCGCGGATGGGAGGATCTTCTCCAAAATTCTTATTTTAAGGGACTTTCTACTAATATTTTAACCAGTGTTTCGCGTTTTTAGTAACTCTAAGATTCCATTTTAACCTCCTCCTAATTTAATTTACTTTATTTTCATAAGTACCCCGAGGGTACTTGGGGACTCTCCGTACCCTTTTGGTCCTTTTTATACATGCTTAAGCATGTTTAGGGTTACTTTGTAACTCTTTTAACTTAATTTAATACTTATATTTTACTTAAAGACTCCTCAAACTTACTCCTACTTACACGCGAAACACTGGGATTAAATTAATCTCATCACCCATTCCCCTAAATTATTTCATTAATTATCTTTCGTCTTTCTAATTTTGCAGGAGATCCGCAGGGAACTGAGTTAGCGATGCGAGGCTAGGCCCCCCCACCCACCCAGCCGGAGTTGGCGCACTCTAAGTTTAGCGGGAGGCTACCTCCGTACCCCAGTTTGAATAGACCCAGACGAAGCTGACATTTCGGTTCTTATTTTGTTTATTTGGTTTTCTATTAATACAGGTACGAGATCTCCGCCGCTGCGGTTGGAGGATCATGGGTCGCCCACTCACGCACCGTCCCGTGACAATAATATGGCAGTTTTCCATGCGTATTTTTATGGCTGGTCTTCACTAGTCTTTTGACGCCATGTCATTTTTGTTGTGTTTCGTATTTAGTCAAGTTTAGTTTAGCTTAGTATTTTTGTGTTTCTTTCTTGTGTTCTGACTTGTGTACTGAGACCCATTTACCAAAATTCAGTCAAAAATTTTCACTGTTGGAAAAATTTCCTTCTTCTTTTTGGCTGATGTGTCCCTCGCGGGAGCTCGGGCGGTAAGCCCTGGGGAGATGTAATGTGTGAGTTGTGTGTGTAATTTTAGTGAGTGTGTTTTTAATGTGAAATTTTAGTAAGAGTGGTATTTTTGGTGAGAAATATGTGTTGTGTAAATTTGTACTGAAATTAGTTTGAAATTAGATATTTTCTATGTTAAAATGTGTGGTGTTTTATTCAGCCCACTTAGCTGCTAGGTGGCGCTGCTTGTCTTTTGAAGTTTCTCTGGATGCGCGCTGAGCATCCCGTTTGCAAAGGGGGTCTCAAATCCAGCCAATCAAAATTCACTAGGCATCTCTCTCAGCCTTCACTTTAAAACTAGTCAGTCTCGTTTAAAATTTCTTAGTGTGCGGTGGGTTTTATTTTGCTCTGCCTGCCTTTCATATTTGCCCTTTCATTTTCGGACCTTAACGTATGTATTGATTGGTTTGTGTTAGTTGGTAGTGGCTCCAAGGCGACCTTGAGAGTCTAGTCTAAGTTGTTTTGTATCGTATTCTAGTTTATTTAGAAATTAATATTTGTGTGTTTTGTTTTAGGGAAATTTTTTATGATATTTTTCTGGGTGTTTTTGTCAGCCGCGACGGTTTAGGGAAATATTTTTGAGACTTTATCTTAAGAAGGGTTTTTTATATTTGAGGGTTGAATCTGTGTGTAGAAGCTGTCCTGTATTCGTGCCTGAATTTTATTGGTGTTTTGTTTAAATTTAATTACCTCCTACAGTTTATGTTTGTCTAAATTTATCAGTTCTGCCAATTTTTATGATGAATGTACTTTTGTCAATATTTCATGTATCAGCCTGTGCTTATTTTTGGGAGTCGCTCCCTTTGTTTATGTTCTATTAAATGCGGTCTCAGTAGCTGAACCGTTAGGGTGTCTTTATTTAAGATTTATTAGAACTGCATAATCGGTAGGTAGGACTCTGGGTTATTCCTAAGTCTAGGTAGGTTAATTATTTACTGAGCGTGTATTTTAATTTATCCAAAATTCTTTCTACAGTTGATAGTTAGGCAGTTATTCGCCCCGTTAGTAAGTCTTATTTAGTAGTCAGTTAGGTTTAATTATTCTTGGCGAGATCCTGCCCAGGTCGACTGGAACATAAGTCTCCTCCAGGTTTGTCGTTTCCATACGCGCACAGTTTCCACCCGTAAAGCTTGGTTGCCTATACACTTCCAACTTTACATTAAACCAAGATGGCAGAGCAAACACAAGAGACCCGCTGCGCTGAGGTGCAGCAGGAAAAACTAATATCACTGTAAAAAGCTGAAGTGGTGCAATCTAGAATTTAATACAAGGATTGAACAGTTTCTACCCAGTTAAGGTGGTGGTATCCTTTTGTGCAGTGCTTTTGTGGTGATTTTTTGAAAAGCTATAACTTTCGCAATTTTGGGAGTTACAAAGAGCTTTATACATTGTTTTAAGGCTTATTATCTGTACATTCACATGAGCTTACAGAACTGGCAAAATGAGCAAAAAAATAGCAGAAATTTTGTGACAAGCTGATTTCTAACAGGATGAATATAGACCAAAAGTTTTTGAACATCGATTTCTCAAAACTGAAGAATCGGCCAAAAGTTCTTTTTGTGCCACGATATGAAGGACATATGGGCCGAGGGACGTTTTTTTGGATTTGGCTCAGCAGGTCTTAACGGTCGAGAAAATCGGCCAAATGCACAGTAACACGAAATTTCGCAACTTCGCATTGAGTTTTCTTGCAACTCAATATGTTTTAGCCCAAACCAAGAAAAACGTCCCTCCGCAGAAGTGCGAATTTCGATTCTGCCGAAAATCTCCGGAATCTGTCGAGTAGTTTTTGAGAAATCGATGTTCGAAACAAAATAATCGCAGTTTTGCCAAAATTGTTTTTCGGCCAAATCTCTAGCTGAAAGCAATAAAGTCAGGCTAATAGGCATTCATAAAATGTGCATTTGGACAATGTATCGATTGAGTATAACTAAGCCAATTTTGTCCTTAACATGTGGCAGTAATTTTGAAAAAACTGATTTCCTCGAAAATGGCCATTTTCTGACCCTAAAAACAGTTTTTTGCTTATACTGACTTAAGCACTGGAGATAGCTCAAAGGTTGTAAGAGCAAAAATGTTCATTTTCGAGTCCTCTTTCCAGCCATCCCAACCAATCCCGTGTTTTGTCTACCTACTGGGAGCTTAGGGCCAAAAACCAAAACTTTCTTATCTTTTGACCTAAAAATTCGGGACTGGTCCTAAAATGTTAAAGAGCACGGAAATAGGTTATTTCGTAAGTTTTAGCCCTTTGCGTAAAGGACTAAAGCCGTAGGAGTCAAAAATACCCGAAAGGAAACCAGCACCTTAAGCAGTGCTTTAGAAATTCGAAATTTGACCTTGCTTTTTGAAAAATAAGTCTTTTAGAATTCAGAATATAAAATGCAGAATATACCGAATATACGTAAACAACATTTCGAATATCTCGGTAGGACAAACAAAACTACACGGCAACTAATATGAAGAAGTTTTTGCTTCTGTCTGACAATAATTAGGGCAGATATTTGTCCGAACAAATAGCGATACTTGTTAAAATTGGAACGGTATTTAGCTGTGCACATGCGTAAATTGGGTAAAAGCATGTCTAGTCCAAACAAGCAGGCCCCAAAAGGGGCAATATTCCTTTGCAGACCTGTCATTAATCAACATCAAATGAATTAAGCTAGAGCTAAGTTAAGTTGCAAGCGACATCACTTGGTGACTTTCTTTCGATTTCACTTACGTAGTTTTCGAATTCGAATTATTTACTATTGCTCTTCATAATATTCCATATATGTATGACTTACAATCGCCTAACCCCTCATTAATCGATCACTTCAGTGAACTCTATTTGGTACGGCTTCCAAGCAGTGGCTCGGGCTTAAGTTTAATGGAATTTAATTTGTAATTGGATGTGGTAAACATAGGAGCATAGACCCCTCGCAAAAGTGGCCACTTTCAACGTGTAGTATACATCTTAACACGTACAATCAACAATCAACACTCAACACGTGCATCTTGAAGAAAACGTCTTATTCTAATTTTCCAGTTTAGTTCACATCTGTAACAGCGTTCTTGTTTTTGCTATTCCCATTTTCAACCTTCTTCGCTGAACGTCAACTGCTATTCGGCGAGAGTAGGCCTAAGCCCCACATATCGTTGGCGAATGGTGAGCCTAAGTCAAGCCAGGTACCATCTTACGTAACTACCTATTACACCTCTGTGTAGCTCCCAAGCTACACTGGTGTTCAAAAACATGCAACCGTTCAGGTTGCTGACAGCCGAAGACTGCACGATGGCAGTCTGTGCGACTGCTTAAATAGTGGTTGCAAAACCTAATTTGCATAATCTCAAACCCGGCCCGGCCAAACAAAAAACCCGGCCCTAAGTTAGCCCTATGCTGAAGATAGGGTTTCTGAATAGAGAAGTGACTCACCCTACAATGAACATACTAATTTCCTGTTTATCCATTCCTGCTCCAGCAGGAATAATAAAAATTGATGACTAAATTTCTTATGTCCCAAAAGTTCCCGATAATTTTTTGTTAGTCACCACGAAGTCTACCCTTCAAAGCGCGTTTAGGGGGGGGGGGCAAACCAAATTGCTTCACCATCTACTGCAATGTAACAAAAGTAAGAAAAACAATATCCAATTATATGTCAAGTTAGAATATTTTGTTACTACAAATTATGGTTTTTAATAAATAAAAACACAACATAATATATCAATACTTTAAAAATCCACCGATTTAATCTTTATCCCAATTGTCTTTAAACACATTTGCTTGCAGTAACTCTTTCATACTTAAGGTTTAAGGTCAATTATGCAAGTGATACAACACTGTGTGAAGGGTAGTTAGTATACAGATAGATTTTGACGTTTCACACTTTGACCATACTCTTACCGAGACTGTTTTGGGCATCAAATATTACTATATTTTGTACATTGAATATGCTAAATATCAGCATTTGAGCGCCCACCAGCCTTCACACTTCAAGCCAGAAAAGCAAACCCGTCCCTTAAAAGCGTCACAAAAACGGAGTAGAAAAGTACCTAAGAAAGACGTCAGTCTACTTTGAGCTGATTCATCTTTTCAGCTGCTTTTGGCAGCACAAAGTCCAGAAAGTCCCTCATTACGTTCAAATCAAGTAATACATCAAATTATTTGATGGCTTTAATTGGGAAACAGACGTCTTAGCAAATTTATGCCCACATTCGAAATTAAATATTCCTAACAGTAATGTGTAACAAATGTGATGAAACTAGATAAGAGTAGGGGTTTTATTCGTTGCTACACAGAGAGGCAGACAGCGAAAAGATTAAGATCAACTCTTAGGTCTATGGACAAAGCTAGCCTAGTGTGGATCTAACCGAATCCAGACAGTCCGCCTTGCGGGTACGTGAGTTCACGTTCCTCAAGGAAAGTAGTTATCCAGGGGACAGTTCCGATGTTTGACCGAGACCCAAGGGTCCGTACCAGGAGTCACTGCACAAACGAACAAAACCTTAAAGTCGGAACAACCGTCACACTCAAAAACACAAGACCAGGGCTCCGTATGCGGTCTTGCTTCGGGCTCACTATCAACAGTCCAAGCTTCAATCTCAGCACGATCCCACGGCTGAGAGCAGGTGCAATAGAACGTTACCCCCGAATGCTCAGGCTCAACAAGAGAACTACCCTCGTGAACTAAGAAAACTATGCTAAAACTGTACTGATTGTGGCACTCAGGACACTGGTGAAACGGCAGACTCAGTTGGTTTTCTGGCTCTCCGATTTCACTAAAATCGCTCAGGTTTTCTCCTCTTCGCCGTAGACAAACTGAACAGGCTCCAGACTGATCCGTTGTATTCAAATAGTTGTCGACCCACCTAGTACCAACTACTAAGAACTATACTTCGATCCTAAATAGCTATTTACTAAGACAATTATACCACTACACACAGATCAAATATACGACAATTCCACGTAAGTACTGGTACAAATTGAAGCCGTTCTCCGCCTAATCGCCTACGCCAACTATGGAAGATCAGTCACAGGTCCCTACTCTGAAACCTAAGGGGAAATTTTGAGCTGAAACCTAAGGAAATCTTGATATGATTAGTAGCCTAATTTGGCCTCCACACAAACACTTATTCAATCACACACAACCAGCAGTTCCTATTCCTCTGACTACGAACGGATTCGCAGTTACACAACGATATTCTTTTTGGGAGGTCGAGGGGGTAGTTCCCTATATGCTCCCTATGTGTACCTGAAAATGTGCGCAAGTCCACCCGCCCAGGTCGCGGATAGTCGTTAATAAATCGCACCCTCAGAGAACTAGCTACTATCCTGAACTCTTCTAAGAGGAGGACCTATCAAATTTGAGAACATCGGGTAAAGTATTTAGAGCAAGAGAATTTGGTAGAATTTGGATTGAACAGTGAAAGTAGAAATGATCAAAACATAGACAGTTTTGGACAACAATTGAGAGCACGTTTTTAAGACGGTTATAAAGTTGAGTTAGAGATTTGATCTTATTTGGTAGAGCAGCAGCTACAGTTGACAGCCAACCCACACTCCACGTCCCAGATTTGGCGATCCTAATCTGACCGCGGTGCGACCGTAAGCCGATCAGTGGCTCTCAGCAATGGTCCAAGTATCAGAAATGCCGTTTAACGTTGCTAAAACCAGCTGAAGCCGTAATTTTGGTCAAGATTGTTAAAACTGACGGTTATTGACAGGACTTTCTTATTTTGGCGTTGAAAACTATGTGCCATTTACTAGACGTGTTTTACACAGAAATACCCAGGTGTAGAAGTTTGACTTGTTGCGGTGAATAAATAAATTAAACTACTAAAGATTGGAGGTTCGAGAGTGTGTGCATGTCTAACTCTCCATATCCGCTTGTAGCGCTTCTACCAGGGCTAGGGCTGGTGGACCAGGAAGAAACCAAGGACAAGCCCGCACGGGAGGCGTCAGGCACCCTCGTACCCACGAAACCAGGACCTAGAAGAGAGAAGGGAAGAGGGAGGTTTTCTTATTTTCACTCACCATTGAAAGTAAAGAATTGGTTCCGCCGGGGATCGAACCACGGCCCTTCTGCTCTAGAGTCAGACATGCTAACCACTACAGCACGGAACCATCAGCTGAACTCCCATTGCAGGCTTATCAATCTTTCCTATGCCTGCTTCCCTTACACGCTTACCCTACTCAACTACAAAACGCGCTGGCAATCTATCAAATTACCGCGAGTTTATTTTAAAAAACCAAGAAACTTTTCCAACAACAGAGGACAAATCCACAAACTTGTACGTAGAACTTCGAAAGACACCAGAAAAGACAACTTTACGAAATTCAACCACAATGCAAGACAATAGAAAACAAAACTGGAAAAATAATAAAAGTAGTGCAAAATACCCGCCGGACTCGAAGACTCCCATTTAACAACTGACTAAAGCGCGCCCAAATTCATCCATCTTCACTATTAGCTAAAGGAACTGAGGTCTTTACACACAAGGATAATTTACATGTATTATCCGTGAAAATAGCAATGCATTTTAGTAATTTAAAGTAATAATTAGAAGATTTATTATAAAATAGTCCACACAGGGACCCTCGTTTAGTTGCCCTGATTGCTGCTTTCTAGCTAAAATGGTCGCTTTCCAAACTTGGTTAAAGTAGGCAAAATCCAGATTGCGTATACATTCCTTATGACGAAGAGCGGTTTCACAATAATTAAAAAAGAGACCTCAGCGATTTGATAGTGGAATCGAATGATGTGGCCGACGCCTCACGAAAAAATTTACTTTAGTCCGCAAAAAAATCTGGAAAATTAAATTACTTCAAAATGCAGTAAACTAATTTCACAGAGCTAAACTTTGGTTTACTGTATTCATTAGAAATAGCAAATGTTAAGCTCCATTTTGATATAAAAATGGCTACTTAACTCCAAGGAATGAATGAGTAATAAGGGTTCAAAGTTGATGTTTCCAAACGAGATCACCACCTTAATAGGAATTTAACAAACAGCTGGAGCTTTTTGTAGAGCCTTGAAAAAAACCATTTTCAGCTTCTTATTTTTTTGATATCCCTTACAAATGGACAATGTAAGGACTTTTTATGGATCTTTTGGGCTTTTCTTTCCCGGCCCTAACTTTTGAGTTTCTTGACCAATAACTTTGAAATTTTGCACGGCTACAATAGAGTCTGATGGATTCCAAATGCAAAAATGTTAAATTTTACAAAATTTTTAAAAAATTGTAAATTTTTGTTTGGCAAGGGGGGGGACCAAGGGGAACCAAATAATTTTTTGAAATGAATATTGCTGAAAACTTGCAGATAGGGGTTTTCAGGGTTGTTGAGCACGAATCTGAAATCTGTTTTTCCATTCTTCTTCAGTTGCTCAATATAAGCTAAAGTCTAAGCTTAACTTGTAAGCTTATACTAAACTAACGAAAAGTTGAATCGAAAAACGCATTTCAGATTCGTGCTCAGCACCCCTGGAAACCCCTATATGCAAGTTTTCAGCAAAATGTTGTTCAAAAATTTTCAGTTCCGCCCATACCAAACAAAAATTTAAAATTTATTAAAATTTCTTAATGGATTTCTGAATAATTTCTTTATTTCTTAAAGAAAAATTTGCCTCCGAGATGGACATCGAACAAAGGGGCAGGAGGAAGCCAAGTACAAGCCCAAACGGGAGGCATCAGGCCTCCTTGTACCCACGAAACCAGAGCCCAGAAGAGAAGAAGAAGGGAGGAGAGAGAGGGAGGAGGATGGTTCAGCTTTTCAGAATTGGGCCAGTCGGGATTCGAACCACGGCCCTTCTACTCCGGAGCAGACATGCTAACCACCGGACACGATATGTCAATCGGCTGAACTGTCATAGCTGGCTTATTAATTCAACTATGCCTGCTTCTCTTACGTAAACTGCGAAGTATGAAAGATTCACTAAAGGAGCTACAACAGCGCTTCTTTAATTGAAGCTGCAAAACAGTTAGAATTTTGTCCCCCCCCCGTACTTTATAGTAGCATTGGTAGAAGTCTCATTTACCGGTTGAAAGATTATAGGTTCGATTTCAATCCTGAATAGAAAGCTGAACCTCCCTATTGACTTCTCTCTTCTGGGTCATGGTTTCGTGGGTACGAGGGTGCCTGGCGCCTACCATCTTGGACTTGTCCTCGGTTTTCTCAGCTTGAATTTCATTTCTCGTAGCGAAATTCTGCCGACTATCTATCTCAATTCCACCAATTGGCATACAGTGAAACTGAAAGTTCGCGAGTTAAACCCCCACGAACTTTGGCGAAAAAACTTAGCCGGCCAAACTGCCTTTAGGCTACACCACTGAGAACTGAAAGCTTATTGGACCAGTTTGTTGCACTGATTTCAGCCTGTCCAGAAAAATTACTGCACCGTCATACAAAAGTTGTGCTAATAACTGTATCATTTGCTCAAATAGGATGACAGAAACTCGCCAATTAGCTAGCATAGGCTTCTATATTCACAGCAGTATCAGCAGCATACCAAAAACTGAACCCCTAATTTTCCAACAGTTTGAGAGGAAAATTGTGACAGTAATCATGAAGTTTTTATGTTGATCCTGCTAAACAGCTCGACAATTAGTCCAGGTTCCACAGAGTGACGTAAGCTACTTTTACTCGAAAGGATTAAATATCTCGTTGAAAACAGGTGAATCAAGAACCATTAAAAGAACTCAGTTGCAATCCATGACGTAAGTCAGAATGTTGGCTAAGATGGTTAAGCTTTAGACGATTTTGTGCCAGTTCTAAACTGATTTAATTACGATCTTTGAAGGAGCCTTTTAGCCAATGAAATCCAAATCAAGAGTACATAATTATAAGAGTATGCCAGTAGGCAAGCTCTATGTTGTCTGAGAAAAACTATGCTCTGCACGCTAACAGCCCACCCCCCCCCCCTGCAAATCAGACCCTAGTGACCCCTCCCCCCGCAAATCAGTACCTAGTCGAAACGGGGGTACGCTCACTCGCTCTATGTTTATGTGCTTATGCTCGAAAACACAAGCAGTGCGTGCGCGAATTTTGTGCCTGCTTCGAGCTTTAGAACATAAACATAGCGCTCAAAATTCTTTGAAGTGATGGGTCTGATTTGCGGGGGGGGTGGGCCGTTAGCGAGCAGAGCATAGTTTTTGCTGTGCTAACATAGAGTGTGCCTAGTGGCACACTCTTATATTATGTACTTTTGTCCAAATGAAAATTTAGTAGTATATTATATCCTAGAAATCCCAATGAAGACTTAAGTTAGACATTAAACTTCGAATCCAAGCGGTGATTTTGATTAAAGCCATTAACGCGTTAAAAGGTTTTCATGTTTACAACGTCCAAAAAACGCTGTGACTTGTCATAATAGCTATACTAATTAGCATTTGACTTAAGGGATATGTTACCTGTGAAGTGAATGTACTTGTTTTAACTGCCCTCAAAATATTTGTTATTTATTGCAGATTTTACTGAGACATGCAAAAGCAGAGCTAATTCAGCCAAATGAGTCAGTTTGCCTTGTCATAAAGCAAACATCAAGGATCTGTCTTTCACAGATCCCACGGTCCAGTACTGAAATCTCCATTTTCGCTTTCTTTTTCTTAGTCTTCAGCCAGTTTCTTCGGCCGTCGTCTGTTTGTACACGGATGGGGTTTTGGCAACAGAAGCAGATCTAATTGTAACGGATCAAGGTTGGAATGGTCAAC
>JASAND010020783.1:0-114009 GCA_030248195.1 Trissonchulus latispiculum | reverse complement strand
CGGTAATATCAATGTACTTGTTGTTTGACAGTACTTGGAATTCGAAAGTTGCTTGTTCGACGAAGAACTCTGCACGGTGGCATAAGGAGAGCTTAATCAGCACATGTTGCAAGCTAACACTGTATTGTCGGCAGGGTACACAAAGTGTAAGATTTAAATACGTAGTACCTAGGGATCGACCGGAATTCCGGTTCCGGTTCCGGTGTTTTGGAGTTCCGGTCGATCCCTAGTAGCACCATAATGCCTAGGTATATTTCCCAGTTTCTTACTGAAGTCATAACTACAAGCGTTTCCTACCAACTGACCGCCAATCACCGGGTAAACTTCAGTACAGTCGGACTTTACAATTTGTCCGTTTACGTTGATTTCCCTAAAAAATTGACGAATGATTTTATTAATTTAAAATTACAACTACGGTACTTTACAGTCAATTATAACTAATTATATTTACACTGACACTTGCCTAAATATATACAACACTATCACATAATTGAATCAAATAAAGGTTTGGCGAAACTCAATCTTGGGACCGACCAAGAATATTTCACAATGATAAATTTGTCATGATTCTGAAATGAGTCCTAAAACGAATGATGAACAAAGGGCGGATGTGGTTCAATCTTATGGGTCGAAACTGTTTATAAAAGCTAGAGCTAAGGCGAGATTTTTCAAAAGACATGTGCAAAATTCAGAGCAATATTCCAAAAAGTTTGTTTGAAAATGGAGGAAGGTAACCATTACTTTCTACAGGCCGGTCCAAAGCACGGTTTTCCGTAGTAGTATGGGACACACTTAGTCCGTTTAATATCCGACCAGTGCGGTCGTTCGCAGGTTGAGCCGCAGCCGCAGTAGATCTGCACCAGATCTCTGCGGCAGAATCGATCACGCGTTTGTTGGCGTTGGTCGCACATTTCCATCAGTCCGTAGCAGGTTTGGTCGTCACTAAGTCGATGCTGCTTCGCTGGACGGTCGCATATCTCTCGAACTGTGCTGGCTGTCACTTCGCTGGGATAGTCTAGAACAGTAAAAGATCCTACGTTAAGAGTTAGTTATGAAGTGTAATGGATAAGTGATATACCCTTCTCTAATCTTCGTTAGTCTTTGTCATATTCGATCAAACAAGCTAAAATTTTACCAATGCATGTACACACCTTCGCTGATGTTAGCCATTTCAAAACTGTGCCCTAGCCTGAAGATTCTTCAATTTATAGTGACTATTTGATTTTTAGTTTTGACACCTAAACTTTCCCCCCGATTGGGCTGCAGCTGTAAGACTGTAGCTTGGAGAAGAACAGCAAATCAGAGAAAAAGCATAAACGTTTTCCAATGATCCAAATTGTATACATCACACAGAACACGGACTTGCCTTTCATATTTTATGCCCCGACCGCCCATATGGGGCCATTCTATGAAAACCTACTGCAATGTTCCTTCTGCTCGTTTGCGAGGAAAGGGCATTAACAGCCAATCAGAATGCAGAGACTTGACGATACCAGTTCCTATTGAGTGGGGGAAGTTCGTTACACATAGTTTGCACAAAATGACAAATTGCCGACTATAGTCTGACACATAGGTTCCACAAAATGAGCTGATAATCTGAGATTTTGTAATCTAATTGGCTGTTGCTTAGAATCGAAGAGGGTTCAGCTTTGTCGACCCTCCAATGGCAGTTTACTTTTCTTCACACAGTCTTAGCGATTACAATGTAAGCTGTGTTGTAAATCTAGCGAATTAACTTACCGTAGGAAAATGTGCAGATTTTGTCGACATCGTATGGTTTCAATGGTGTGCAAGCAATACAGTCAACGTCGGAAAGTCTTGCAACTGCAACTAAAATGAAAGTGTAAAAATAAAATAACAAGTAAATAAAATGCGGGATCTGAACTTGTACATAAACCACCCAGCGATTTGGGTCTCTTGCGCAATTCCCCCCCCAGCCCTAACTTTTGATTTTTTGACCAATAACTCTGAAATTTTGTATGGGTGCATACTAGAGGCTGCTGAATTCAAAAATTCAAAAATTTTTAAATTTTAAAAAATTTTAAAAAAATTTTATATTTTATTCTGGTAAGGGGAGGTAAGGGTAGGTTAAGCGATTTAACTGATGGGTGGAGTTTATTTAGTCTGATTTCATCAACCCTTCAAGTCACGTGATATAAGTGATGTTTCTACAATTTATCTGCACTTGCCATGTCTTTTCAACCGAACACCAAAAGTATAACAAAATTCTTATATTCCATTTTAACCAGTACAATCTAAGCCATCTAAATCTAAATATGTAATCTAAGCCATCTAAATCCATCTAAACCTTGTACCAAAAGTTCATAATTCTATAATATATTAGAAGCGTAAGCAACTAGAGGGCTCCTCTTCTTGGCATTGCGTAACGGTGCTCCGACCACAATACGCGAATGTTCCCCCGTTTGGGGGGGTCGACAAGCATACCCCCCCTCTGTTTGGTGGGGGGGGGGGGTAGCCGAAAGGGGTCCCCGTTTGGTGGGGGGGTTGGCTGAAGAGGTCCTCGTTTGGGGGGGGGTCGCTCAAGCAGACTAAGTTTTGCTCATTCTGATTGGCTGTTGGTGACCCTCCCCCCCAAACGGGGACCACTTTTGTGACCCCCCCAACCGGGGACCTCTTTCAGCGACCCCCCCCCCCCAAAACAGGGACCCATTTTAGAATAGAACAAAAACTACCGTAATCCTCTGCTCTACCCCCCACCAAACGGAGGGGGGGTTTCTGCAATCTGATTGGCTGTTGGCTACCCCCCTCCAAACGGGGACCTCTTCTCGGCTACCCCCCCCCCCCCACCAAACGGAGGGGGGTATGCTTTGTCGTTCTGGTCGACCCCTCCCCTCCCAAACGTGGGAACATTCGCGTATTGTGGTCGGAGCACTGTTACGCAATGCCAAGAAGAGAAGCCCTCTAGCGGCTTACTCTTCTTCTAAATAGTAGTACAATTATGCACTCTTGCTTGTACCAAACTGTTGAAGATCGCCAATTTAATTCGTGCTGGGGGTGTAAAAACTTGCTTATATATTTACATTTTAAAGAGATGCTAAAGCGCTAAAGCCGTTGACCTCAACGTTAACGAAATCAGAAGGAAAAGAGAATGTTCTGTGCATTGTTTTTAGAAGCTAGAATCCAGGATCTGAAATTTTTATAGTTACCTTCATAGAAACTTAGTATGAAGACGAATAAATAACCTGTAACCATTTTGCGCAAGAAATGTTTTCGAAAGAAAACTTCGGATGGTTGACTAGACAATGTGACGGTGATTCAGTCGTTCATAGAAAATTCAAAAACATAACCCACTCACAGAGTATGGGAAATTTGAATTCTTTTCAGAAAAATTTAAATGTTGTAATTCCAAATTTCAAAATTCTTGGAAAAGGCAGTGTAATAGCTTCCGTTTGCTGTCAACGCCTCTGCAAGCTTGACTGAAATTGATCGAAAAAATTCACAAATCTGTTGACACCGATGAAATTAGCAATTCCTTGGTTTTAAGCAACAAAGGAAGCTCGCATGCACGTCAATGTTAATTGCAATAGCAGTCTGTGTACTGGCATAATGGCTGAAGAATGGCTGGCCCCCTTTCTACATTCTTTTCCACAGATGAAGTCAACATTCGAGTTGTCACTCTTTGGCTCCTGCTTTGAATTCTGAGATTAAGTATCAACGGCACTGTACTAACCGTTAGAAGGGTGGATTTCTCTTTAGGAATAACATTGTAGTTACATACGTTTACCAAAGAAATGGATGGTTGTCTGCAATCTGATTGGCTGCAGACTTTCTTTCCCAAAATGTTGTTATTTTTTACAATACAGCAATCAATTTTCTCCTATCCTTTTGAAGGAAAGGCAAAAGCATCAAACAAAGTTTCAAATATCTCAGCCTCTAATATAATGTTGCCTGATGTTAGTATTACCAGTGGGATCTTTTCCACAATCCCCCCCTCAAAACAAACAGGTTGGATTGGGGGTTATTGGGTGGGTGCTTATTTGGTGGTTATTTTGGTAGGGTGCTACCTGAGGCTCAGCGATTTCAAAAATGTAAAAAATTTAAAATTTTTAAAAAATTTAAAATTTTTAAAATTTCAAAGTTTCAAAATTTTTTTAAATTTTCCGATAGAATCGATGATGGTGAGTATTTTCCCTTCTTGCACCAACATCTGAAAATGCTTCCTGCGATCTCTACAGCGGATCTAACTGCCAAGATCAAAAGAACTTGCCGCCAATAGGAACACGATTACTGTTGTATATATACAGGCGGCGTTTTCCTTTGATCTTTACAGTTAGAACCGCTGTACAGATCGCAGTAAGCATTTTCAGATGTTGGTGCAAGAAGGGAAAATACTTACCATCATCGATTCTATCGGAAAATGTAAAGAAAGTTTAAATTTTGAAATTTTAAAAATTTTAAAATTTTTTAAAAATTTGAAATTTTTTTACATTTTTGAAATCACTGAGCCTCAGGTACCACCCTACCAAAATATGAACGCATTTCAATCACCCAATAAGCCCAATCCAACCACTTTGTTTTGAGGGGGGGATTGTGGAAAAGATCCTTACCAGTGTACTAGAAATTGTCACAATAGTTTGGATTTGATTTTAAACATAAGTTTGATTAGTTTTGGCCTGCATAGCTCAGGTGCTGATGAGGTTGCAAATTTGACCCTCACCAAACGGTACAATTTTTCGGGTTACTGAAGTATTGACATTTTCCCTTATTATCTTTCTTGTTTCCGCACGAGAAATGGGGTAGGATAGAAGTTTAGACTAATTTATTATTTTAAAAATCCTAAATTTTTTTCATATAGCTCTCCAAACGTACTTGCATAACTACGTCGAAGTTAGTGAGAGCAAGAGTACATAATAGAATAAGAGTATGAAACTCTTACGCTACTATGTACTAAACATGCTGGACATGCTCGGGTCGCTAACTCGGAACCCCCCCCCCCCCCGAAAGTCTCGGGGGGGGGGGGTCCCACCCTACACTAATTACATGCTTCCATACAAGTGTGTGTCTGCTCGCTGATTCGCTAATTAGCTTAGGCTTACGATAGGCATTTTATTAGTAATTTTTAATTAATTAATTATAACTTTAATTAGGTTAATGCAATTAAAAAACTGATTCGAAAACTTTATAGCATTTTTTCTGCTCTTTCCAACGATATAAAAATTGTTACGCAAAACAAAAATTCGTAGGAATGTAGTCTGCAACAATTTTTATATCGTTGGAAAGAGCAGAAAAAATGCTACAAAGTTGTCGAATTAGTTTTTAATTGCATTAACCTAATTAAAGTTATAATTAATTAATTAAAAATTACTAATAAAATGCCTATCGTAAGCCTAAGCTAATTAGCGAATCAGCGAGCAGACACACACTTATATGGAAGCATGTAATTAGTGTAGGGTGGGACCCCCCCCCCGAGACTTTCGGGGGGGGGGTCCCGAGTTAGCGACCCGAGCATGTCCAGCATGTTTAGTACATAGTAGCGTAAGAGTTTCATACTCTTATTCTATTATGTACTCTTGGTGAGAGTAAATTGCGTTTGCAACGTTTTAGTCAAAGCTTCAAACTTTCGCATTTGTTTGATTTGGTAGGATCGTATGTTGAATTTGCAACAAAGCTAGAACAGGATAGTAATCTGGTAGTAACCTACATTTCTGGCAAACAATTTGTACTTCATGAGGTTAAAGCGGTTTTGTTGCATAGTGGAAACAGGTTGTTAGGATGCCTGTACCTCAAAATTGGGATAAAGCTTGTACTTCACTCATAAACTTTAGTACACACTGTATTATTGCAATTTGTTACTGTTCATTGCTTCATACAGTTACTACAGCTGGATTTGGTAAAATTATGTCCTATGGGAAGGGAATTAATATTTAGGCATACCTGGTAATATTGATAACTGCAATCTTGTTTACTGTTAGTTTAGGCTAGGCTAAACTTTGAAACTACTGTGTCGGGCTAAATATTTGCTTCAAGCTATAATCATATCCACAATTTTATGAAATTTAATTTCTGTTACAAGTGGTAAACAGTTAAAGGGTTTTTGGAGAAAACGTGAACCTTTCTGAAATTTGTGTATTATCGCGGATTTAGCCGGTCACGTAGTCGTGTGGTACGGTGCTTTACCTGGGAACGACTGTTCATCGTACGATTCCCGCCCTGAATATTTTTGTTGTTCTTTTGTTTTTTCTGGTTATTCTCCATTCATTGCGCACTTTGAACAACATTTCACTGAAACAGGGACAATATTACGGGGGCAGCTTTCAGAAGATTCCTTTGCAAACAGGCAATGTTAGCAGCAATTTAGCAAATAATGCATTTGAGCAGCTAATTTTAGTCGCTATAATATCAGAGTACTCACGTTTAAAGTTTAAATAATTTTGTAGAGATGATTTTTAAGTACTGGCCGTTTAAACAAGGGTTGATGGTTACCTTAAAGTTTTTTCAGAAAATTTCTAAAAGAAGATGAAGTTAGCAGTGTTATTAGAATTGCAAGTGACAAAATGCAATTTTGTGCAGAATCTGCATGCAATTTACTGTCAACGTATAACCCGCAAGCATGCCTTAAAGCAATACATAAAACATAAACTTTCCGAACAATTTCAATTTCATTTTATATTTCTTATTATTCGTTCTTCGACCTATTAAGAGAACATTTTATTGATGGATTTAATGGCCCATGTCGAGATAAAAGCAACTTTTTGATCCGTACTGATCCACCACTTGGTTTCCTTGGAGCTTTTATTTTCACAGAGGGTTTTTCGGTATAGGGGTTCTTAAGTTTTTGTAGAGATTTGATCTATAACTATGTTTGGTTTCATTTTTTGATGGGGGTTCTGGGAGTTCTTAACTTTCGAAGAGATGTGATCCTTAACTACATATATTTAGTTTCAAATTTTTGATGGGGGTTCCTAGGGTGGGTGTAGCGTACACACAAATTTTATTCTAAATTTATGAGAAAACCCAGGAGGACCCCCCCCCCCAGTACACCCCGGGTAATGCTACAAATTTGATGACTGAGATATTATATACATTATAAACATATCATGTCTGCTGAAGTGTCTGTTGAAGGAAAGGATCCGCAACGTAGATAGTCACGTACAAATCAAAGTCTTGGATATAAACGCATGAAAACAATTTTAGAATCTCCTTTTTTTCTGATGGGGGTTTTGGGGTTCTAACTTTTATATTGACATGGGCCGATTTAATTAATGCGGATATGGTTTCTTGCAGTTGGTACATGTTTGCAGTCTTTCGGGTTTAAGGGGTAGGGGTCGCGATTTTTCGACCATCTCCAACTTTTCTCATTTTCACATATTTTGTAGTCCCCATAGGTCCACAAAACAAGACAGTGCGTTTGTCGCAAAACTTTTCCTATCATTCACAATAGCCCTCCAAAGGTTACCCCGACATGTGTTAAACATAGGAAAATGAAAAAGTTAGGTAAATTTTTCTGCCACCAAAAGTTTCAGCACTGTGTAAGATCAAATCTGCTGCAACTTGGTGAAAACCTAATTTGGACTAGGTAAAGTGCTAATATCTATACGAGGTTATTTCCCGTAGCGCCGCTGATTTTATACGAAGTCATACGATTCAAAGTCCGGGGAAGCAGATTTTTGCTCAAAGTCGCTCTATAAATTTGTAGGTCAGTGAACGTTTTGTCCTGCCCGGAACTAACCGTTTGGTGTAGAAACTTTGCGTTTAGATATTAGCACAGTATATTGCTAGAGCTTTATTTTGCATATAAGCAATCCCTCTCAGGGCTATTCAGTAGCTCACAGTTCTAATAGCAAAATTCCATTTTTTCTCAAAAATCGTCATTTTTCGAAAATTTTATGTTTGCTGCTTTATAAGTCAGCCAAATCTTAAGGCATCTCAATAAATGCGGCTAATAGGCAGACATAAAGCCAACCTGTATCTAAAGTTTCATGCCAATTGCCTATGTTTTGCGCTGGCTAAATACTACGATAGCATAGCGGACACCTATGGGCAAAAATGTCAAATTTTCAACTTTTCCAAACATAGCCAAATGTTATATCAAATTGAAGCTCTTGATGTCCTGAACATTTTATTTTCTTACACCAAGTCTCTAAAAAGCAGTATGAGAAAGTACTCGAAGTCATCTCGTCGAATTGGCACACCAATCTGGACATGACTAACTTCGAGTACTGTGAATCAATAAAAACAAAAATTGTACATACAAGCACATAAAAGCACCAACCGAAATCAATAAAAACAGAAACTGTTCTCTGAAATTTTTTAACATTCCTCCAACATTAATGACAAGGCTCGGTGTAAGCTCGGTGTATGCTCAGTGTTTACTCGGTGTTAGCTCGGAGTAGGCTTGGAGTGACTCTAAATCAATAAAAGCACGACAGACAAAGTACATAAAAGCACCAAGCGAAAACAATAAAAGCACCAAATGAAACCAATAAAATCACGGACGACAAAGTACATAAAAGCAGGCACAATACTTAAACTCTAACAAAGATGTCTAGTTGCGAATACAAGAAACCATACCAGTGCGGTGAATGTGGTCAGACGTTCACAAGGGCGTTCAACGTCCAGCGTCATGTTCAAAACATTCACAGTGCAAAACCGGACTATGATGAGTCTGAGTCAAATGTAACTACAGAGTCCTCAAGAAGTAGTGACTTGGGTAGTAAGATAAGACCGATTGGAGAATTTTGGGATGAGCTTGTTCGCCAGGCTGAGGAGAAATATGAACGACGGGTAGATTAACCCAAGAGTACCTTACTGACGGAAATTCTGAGGCTACATCCGAGGTTGAGGCATACAACGAACTTAGACCATTAATTATGGCAGAGTTAAACAGGTTGATCTATATACTCACATCCAACGTTGCAAACAGTTCCTTGACGACCCACTTATCGAAAAGATTATGGATGAGCAGGTAGATTACGAGCATGAATTTTCTAATGAAGAGGCCCTTAAGCGAGCAATTGAAAAAAACGTCGACTTAGATACGATGGTACTACCAGAAAAAAAGAAGGCGACGAAGATGGGTCCGATTGAAAACAATTTAGATTATGAAGTAAGCTCGGTGTATGCTCAGTATATACTCGGTGTTGGCTCGGAGCAGTATCGGTGTAACTTTGGAATGACTCAGAGTATAGAATTACGGTAGCGAAAAGTTAAGGTTAGGAAGGAAAGGACAAGGTCGGATTCTATGAAATATCAAAAAAGTAAACTTGGAGTAAGATTGGTGTAAGTTCAGATTGACTCGTATAACAAAACCTAGGTAGCTATGAAATTAGGACATGACAAGTAAATGGAAAATCTATAAAAGTCGAAAAATAAAAGGGTCGGCGTAATGCTGGAGTGACTCAAATCGGTGGAACTAGTTTGGACAATACGCCAGTTTCAACCTCATCCACCTTACGCAGAGTTAAATTTTAGCTACCCTCCTGGGACAGTCTGTCCAGTTTGATTAATGACCTAATCGGTCGGTGCTTTTGATCTTGGTCCCTTGGGGACCGCTACTACCCTCTTGGGAATTGACAAAAGTCTATAAAAGGAGCAAAAATCGGAAAATAGATCAGTCTCGTTCGTTCAGTCGTGGTGGACTGTTGGTTTTAAATGTTCTCTGGAAAATGTATTGGTGGTGTTGGTTTAGCGTTCAAGGTAACGACGTAAAAATTTGGGACTACAGTGTGCCAGGCTACTTCACCACGGAAACAGCTAATGAGGATGGGAGGTCGCCTAGTTTTAAATTTAAGGGAAGTTTCGGATTACCATTTTTGGGGATTTTGGAAGGGCTGGATTTGGTTGACCTTCGGATGATTGACCAAAACCAAATTCCAATTACCAACAGCCTCGCCCAAACCCTGGGAACCAAGCTCCGCCTCCATCTCTGCTTCCCTTTATCCCAACAGTCCTCTTAAGGACTACTGTATATATTGTACATATCTGCTGTATATAGAAAAAATTAAAAAGACTTAAACCTCAAAATACAAAAATATTTGATGGTGATAAACCGGGCTTAGGTTGTACAGATTATAGACTAGCTAAGATAGATAAGTAGGTACGAAGGAAGCAGATGAGTTAGTGTACTACAGTTTAGGTAGGTAGGTAGACAAAATAGGTGCGTAGGTGATTGAGTATAGGTGAGTATAGGAAAGTAGGTTTTTAGGAACGTAGGTACGCAGTTAGCTTAGGTAGGTAGGAGTATGGTAATGGGCAGACGACGGGTCCCAAGCCCGGAGGAAGAACTCAGAGGGACGGCAAGGAAAGTTAATTAGACATAGACGTTGCAAGACCTAGATGATGACGTAATTGTAAAATTGTCAAAAGGTCATTGACTCCCGGGAGCGCTGCTCGAAATGCGGACACTATACTACTCTCGTTGCTTGGCTTGTCACTGCAATTTCTGCAGTAATAAATATCTACAGATGCTTTAAATTGATGTATATGTCTTGCCGTAGTCTCTTGTCATCCTATTCGAAGCCCCCCAGCGAGGCATACTGGCATAAATACTAAATTGTAGTGATTTGAACTACAATATCTCTGAACTGGATTGATCCTGGACTCTAAAAAATTTTCTTGTTTTTGGACACATATAGGGGAACATTATACCCAAAAATGAGCTAAATTTGGTAAATTTGGTACCCGGGGACCACCCCCCTTAATTTGTTGTTGAGCAAAGCACCGCTGACCATGTGCTAAGATTCCAGGCAAAAATAAGCTACATAAACAAGGCTAAACTCATTAAGCGACAACGTCAAGATTAAGAATCAATAACATCGAAAGGCTATAAGTATTTGTAAACGTAAACTGCTGAGATCAATTACAGTCCAATTCCGTTAGTTCAGACCTACAGACGGAAACGTGTCACTTGGAAATTCACAGGTATAACGCTAGATAACTTAAGGTGGTGGTATCTTTTTGTGCAGTGCTTTTGTGGTGATTTTTTGAAGCGCTATAACTTTCGCAATTTTGGGAGTTGGAAAGAGTTTAATACATCGTTTTAAAGCTTATTATCTGAACATTGACATGGGCTTACGAAAATGGCAAAATTAACAAAAAATAGAAGAAATTTTTTTGACATGCTGGCATCTAACAGGTTGAATATAGACCAAACATTTTTGAACATCGATTACTCAAAGCTGAAGAATCGGCCGAAATTTCGTTTGTGCCACTATATGAAGGACATATGGGCCGAGGGACGTTTCTTGGATTTGGCTCAACAGTTCTTAACGGTCGAGAAAATCGGCCAAATGCACGGTAACACGAAATTTCGCAACTTCGCATTGAGTTTTCTTACTACTCGATACGTTTTAGCCCAAACCAGGAAAAATATCCCTCCGCAGAAGTAGGAATTTCAATTCTGCCGAAAATTTCCGGAATCCGTGGAGCAGTTTTTGAGAAATCGATGTTCGAAACAAAATAATAGCAGTTTTGAAAAAATGGTTTTTCAGCCAAATCTCTAGCTTAGAGGAAAAATGTCCGGCTAATAGGCATTCAAAAAATGGGCATTTGGACGATGTATCGATTGAGTATAAATAAGCCAACTTTGTCCTTAACATGTGGCAGTAATTTTGAAAAAACTTATTTCCTCGAAAATGGCCATTTTTTGACCCTAAAAACAGTTTCTTGCTTATACTAACTTAAGGGGGGGGTCACTTTTTTGCCGATTTTTCGACCATTTCCGATTTTGCTCATTTTCACATATTTTGTAGTCCCCATGGGTCCGCGAAACAAGACAAGAGCGTTTTGCGAAATATTGCCTCTATCGTTCTGTACAGGCCCTCAAAGGTGACCTCGACATGTGTTAAACATAGGAAAATTAAAAAGTTAGGTTTAAAAGTTTGTGGCAGAAAAATTTTTCGCTGTATAAGAGTCAGAACTCTGAAACCTTTTCAGAAAAATTAAGGACATGTTGTAGAGTGCCGCTATCTCCTCTGAAGCGATTCTGTTCAGTATTGGATTTTTGGCGGATTTTTAAAGTCTGAATTTTGGAAAATCGGCCATTTTTGGACCATGAAAACAGGACCTACGGTACTCTTTTGCTTGTCCTGAACGATTGGCAAAAGCTACAGAAACGGCCAATAAATAGCTGCACTCTATGCATAAAACCACGTCTTATGAAAGTACTCGCATTTTTCTATCATCTACAGTAAGCTCAAAAAACTTGCCACAAAACAGCGAATTTTGCTAAAAATGGCCATTTTTCATAATTTTCACATTCTTTTTTTAATTTCTCACTCATTATGTGGTAAAAAATCACCAAACTTGGCAGATTAATTAATATATCTATGTCTGTCACATAATGTGGCCAAAACAAATGCGTCAATATTGAACATGCTACTGTGGCGGCACCTTTGGTCTTTATAGGTGAAAAATGTCAATTTTAAAATTTTTCAAAATATAGACAAATTGGGTATCAATCGATAGCTCATGGAACGAGGAGCAACTTTTCTCATACAACCATGGGTCTAAAATGTAGTCTGTACAAGATAAAACGAGTTAAAGTTATACTGGGCAGTCCTGCAAGGTTAGGTCAGTGCAGCACTCAAGCATGCATTATGAACGCCTGGATAGCTGGCCATGAGCCACGTCTGCACTTAAATATTACCTTAGTAAAGGCTTTAATTTGGTGTATCGGTTAACCCTGGTTTCGGTCGCGTTTGGTCTCCTCCACCGGACCTTGCAGGGTTCATCACCGGAATTTTCAAGTTTTCCGGCTTTGAACCTGAATAACTCTGTCACAGTTTGATTTCGAACGCTAATATACTGAGTTATTTTTGAGAACATGTGGGGGCATATTATGTGTGAAAATGAGCGAAATCGGTGACTATCGATTTTTGACCAAAGTGACCCCCCCCCCTTAACCACTGGAGATTTTGTAATTTGTAATAGCAAAATTTGTAATAGCAAAAATGTTCATTTTCGTGTCTTCTTTCCAGCCATAACAACTAATCCCGTGTCTTGTCTACCTACTGGAAGCCTAAGGCCAAAAACCAAAAGTTTCCTATCTTTCGGCCTAAAAATACGGGACTGGTCCCAGAATGTTAAAAAGCACGAAAATAGGTTATTGCGTAAGTTTTAGCCATTTGCGTGAAGTATAAAAGCGGTATGAGTCAAAAATACCCGAAAGGAAACCAGCACCTTAAAGTGGTGGTATCCGTTTGTGAAGTGCTTTTTTGGTGATTTTTCGAAACGCTATAGCTTTTGCAATTTGGGAAGTTCGAAAGAGCTTTATACATCATTTTAAAGCTTATTATCTGTACATTCACATGAGCGTACGAAACTGGCAAAATTAGCAAAAAATAGCAGAAATTTTTTCACATGCTGACATCTAACAGGATGAATATAGACCAAAAATTTTTGAACATTGATTTCTCAAACCTGAAGAATCGGCGAAAAGCTCTTTTTGTGCCAGTATAGGAAGGACATATGGGCCGAGGGACGTTTGTTTGGATTCGGCTCAGCAGGTCTTAACGGTCGAGAAAATAGGCCAAATGCACGGTAACACGAAATTTTGCAACTTCGCATTGAGTTTTCTTACTACTCGATATGTTTAAGCCCAAACCACGAAAAACGTCCCTCCGCAGAAGTACGAATTTCAATACTGCCAAAATCGGCGGAATCCGTCGAGTAGTTTTTGAGAAATCGATGCTCGAAACAAAATAATCCCAGTTTTGCCAAAATGGCTTTTCGGCCAAATCTCTAGCTTAGAGCAATAATGTCCGGCTAATAGGCATTCATAAAATCGGCATTTGGACGATGTATCGATTGAGTATAAATAAGCCAACTTTGTCCTTAACATGTGGCAGTAATTTTGAAAAAAACTGATTTCCTCGAAAATGGCCATTTTTTGACACTAAAAACAGTTTTTTTGCTTATACTGACTTAACCACTGGAGATAGCTCAAAGGTTGTAAAAGCAAATATGTTCATTTTTGTGTCCTCTATCCAGCCATAACAACCAATCCAAGACAAAACCCAAAACTTTCTTTTCTTTTCGCCTAAAAATACGATACTGGTCCCAGAAGGTTAAGGAACACGGAAATGGGTTATTTCGTAAGTTTTCGCCATTTGCGTAAAGGATTAAAGCCGTATGAGTCAAAAATACCCGAAAGGAAACCAGTACCCTCAGCCTGTATTTTATATGAAATTTAGACTAAAGATGTGAAGAAGAATGCCCTACATTTTTTCGGGTCCCCGGTGATCAGCGAGACCTTAACTTAGGTTCAGCTTAGCTGGTCAGTTCGGAATGTTTTGTTTCAAAACGTTCTCCTAAGTTAGGAGTGCTATCCCAAGCCTAACGTTTCTCCTTAGTTAGAGGTAGCGCCAGTTAGAGTTGTTGTTGCTAGGTATTAAGTCGGCCGGCCGGCCGGCCCAGTGCAAGGCCAATCCGGCCGGCCGGCCTGCTACTTCTGTCCAGCCCTCCGAGTTTTGGACGGCTGCCGACTGGTCGCCTGAACCAGACCAAAGCGTGATATTGCCCGTCATACATAACCAGGAGTAACTGTGTGCACCATTTAGCGCCAAAACTTAGCAAAATGCACCAAACTACGGCAAAACTGATACTGTTCGACCCAGCCAGCGGTCCGATTTGTTTCAGCCGGCCGGCCGCAGAGCCACAAACCAATCAGGCAACAATACTTAGCGCCAGCTAAATTTAAGAGAAACCGTTTGAAACGGACTCAGGAAGGCTCCTATCCCAACTGCCTTATAGGCAGCTCCTAGACATCTTCCCAGTACCCTTCTAGTAATGTACTTGGGAATCATTTGCAACGCGGCCCTCATTTCCTCATTGTCACGACCTCGAATTGAGCTCTAGCAGTCAGTCATTTTTCTATGATTTCCGACGAAACCAACTGCTTTGTCCCGCCTTTAGGTCTGCCTTTAGGTTTGAGGATAATGCATTGTGTGACAATTTTGGGACAATAAGATTCACGCTGAGGAAGAAATCAAGGTTTGTCGCAAAAACAATTGGATAATGTTAAATTATCTAATTTGAGTTAACACATAACATGTATTTAGCACATATTTAACACATGATAGAGCCTTTCCACGTTAAAAAGACAAGTCGGTTATCACTTTCTAACTGAACAGTTTGCAATTTTTAAATCAGAGCCATACATGTGCTTGGGGATTTGGGGAGGTTTCACCATCCTCAGAGCAGGAGCTCACCCCCTCTCCCACCCCTGAGGGGTGCCTCACGAATCCGGGTTTTCCCGGTTTTTTGGAAAAAATGGAAAATCCGGTTTATCAGCGGCTTGCGGCCGCCGGTTCACCCTCTCCAACTTCCCCTTCTGCACATGTCTGATCTGAGCTCCGCATCAAACAAAGTATCCTAATGAATAATCTGTGGTTGTCTTTTATTTATCAACTAAATTCAAACAAGAATGACAAGCTACCGCTAATATTTCGATTTTCAATGTTTTGGAGTATTCCAATGTTTCCACATAAGTCGATGGCTCAGACGGTTCTGAGTAAGCTTTGGTGTTGTACCATGATTGCTCTGGAATTTGTTAGTATGGTTTAACTCACAAGTTGAAAATTTTCACACAGCAAAATATACATTTGGACATTTCAACTACGTTTGTTATGCTATATCTACACCCAACAAATATAATTTCGGAACATCAATATGTCCGAGTCGCGAAAAAGCTTTGTTGAAAGAATGATTCAAAGTTGAAGTATTAACCATGATCGTCTGCAGCGAAAGCGCTATTTTACAATTGCAATTGTATAACTCATATCTATTTTTTGAACTGAAGATCAGTTCCTACATATAGACGAGAGCACGCTCTGACGTGCATCGTGCTACAAATTATTTGTAGCACGCTGCAGCGTGCTACAAATAATTTGTAGCACGGAGATTACGTAATATCAGTATGTGATCTTATCTCGATAAAAATTAAATTTTTGCATTTTAACGGATTTTAATCACGATTTGCTTATTTTTGGAACTAAAACTAGATAAATATAGTCGTGGAACCTATCTCAGTAAAATTAATATTTTATTTATTTTGAAGGTTTTAACAGTGGTGAAGAAGGTTCTGTGCCTTATTCGTTATACAAGTACTTTGTAGCACGGTTTTGCATTCACAGTTTTGTAAATTCATCGGGCGGGAAGCCCTCGTGCGCGACACTCGGAGCTTCCCGCACGATGAACGTACATATCTGTGAATGCACTAAAAGCCGTGCTACAAAGTATACTTGTATGCCTTCATCTGGTGAATTTGCAGTTATTGCAAACAAAATAATGGAACAAAAACCATGGAAAAGGGATATTATGGGGTAGGGTGTAGCAAATCCTATTTCAAATGTAAAAGAAAAGACAAAGTTTGAACGAAGTGTAAGCAGAACAAAAATTTTATTAACACCAAGTAAATAAATAAGTTAATTAAAGTTTAACTGAAAATCTAATTAAGGAATTTTTAAACTTGAATGAAAAACTTAAACTTTAAATCCGAGCTAGTTTTTACCCTATTGCCTAAGATAGACTGGCTGGAGCCTAAAAATACACACTTCAAATTTTTTATTTGTAATTATTTGTGTTCAGACATATTTTGTAGCTATAAATGTTTAGCAGATTAACTAATTATACCTAGAAGTATAAAATCAATCAGGACAATGCGTTTAGTTTAGTAAATTCATGTTTTATATGTTTGCAGGAATTCCGTGTCACACTGACGTAATGTCATCGCTACTGGAAGATGCCAAAGCAGCTAAAATTCAACTGATAATCATACTCTGTATATTCTTTGCTTTACCTTATGGTATAAATATGGTTGATTTTAATGGATCAACGGACCTAGTAATTAGCTGGGTAGCTTCAGCAGGACCTTATAACATACAAAGTATGGTGAAGGTTTCATTGGTGTTATCAGCGAAACTCTTTGGTGGTGTTATAGGTGGTAGTCTGGGGATATTGATTGGGCCCATTTTTGGTTGCAAGACATTGGGCATTGTATACACGACTATTGCGGTTACCGCCAGCGTCGTAGGATTCGTTGCACTGGAGCATAACAAATATTGGTTACTGATAGCTTCAAGAGTGGTGACAGGCCTTGGAAATGCAGCATCCTGGGTGGCTGTCTCTAATTATGTGACAGAAATAGCTGCCAGCAGTAACAGAGGACAAACGTCCTTTCTCCTTATGGTTTCACGAGAAGCTGGAATGCTCGTTGGAACAATTATATCATCTCCTCTAATGCTAGGTAAACTAGGACTGTGGCACTATGTATTGTTGGTGGTCGCGTTTTGGTACCTACCAGTACCCTTCTTGCTGTTAAGATATCCTGAATCTCCTAGATATTTGCTGTACGTTAAAGATAATTCAAAAGAAGCGTTGGGCAGTGTTAGGTTTTTGTATCATCCTTCGGAGGGTGTTGAAGTGCTAAATTCCTTAGCCGCTGGTCTGCAACAACACAAGGCATTTCACACAGACCACAAATGGTTTTCTGTCCAACGGTGGAATGAACTGTGGAAGCCACTTCTTGTTTCTATCGGCCTTGGTGCTGCCTTTGGCTTTGGAAGCCGGCTTTTACTCGTAAACTTATCTGTTCTTATTCTGCACCAACTTGGAATTTCATGGCATGTAGCTCGATACGGCACTATTATAATTTTATTTTTTTCTGGCATGTCAATGTTTGGTTTTACTGCTGTGATCGATCGATACGAGCGCCGAAATATTTTGCAGACTGGCATGATTACTACGTGTTTGTGTCAAGTGTCGATGCTAATAATAAGTTTTACGTCAGCAATTTATCATAGTAATTTGGTAGTCAAGACAATCTCAGTATTTGTTGTGGCTTTGTGGTTTTTCAGCGTCACATTGGGCCTAATTCCATCCTACATCATCGTTTCAGAAATGTTTAATCAAAAACACCGAAATATTGGCTTATCAGCTTTTGCTATAATTCAAGCTTTGACGGGGAGCTTATCGATCCTTGCTTATCCTTTGGTTAGCATGACAATGGCTCTGCTTGGACTGACTATTGGATTTGCACTATGCTCGGTGTCGGTGATGCACTTTATGCCAAAGACTACTGGCCGTACTCTTGAGCGCATTGCCGCAATAGCAGAAAACGAAGTAGAAAGCATCAACGTGCCTGAAGTAAAACAATAGTAAATTAAACCGTATAGTCCTTCTTTCTTGTAGTAGGAGCAGTTGTTGCGACGGAAACAAAGGTAGTGAAAAGCATTTAAAAGTGTAGAAATTCAGTACGATTATAATTTCGTTCTTCCTCTGAAAATCTGGGATTCTTGACCATAGTTGCCTTCTTTCCCAACACGCAAAACTATAAATTGATGACAAAAATTACGAAAAATCCGTCCACTAATAGCCATTGGCTACTTCCCATTTTAAAATGTTTCTGCCATGTTCGATGCTTTTATTAGAAAGAAGCCGGGCTTGTTGGTACGTTTACTAAAATTGAGCATTTTACTGTGGCAGCTGTTTGAAATTTAGTATTTGTTTTAAAAATGCATCTAATCATGTGAATACTCTTGAAATTTTTTGGTTAATTCGATGCCAATAGAATATAAAGCATTCCATGCATTCGTCTAGTCCAGCATCTCAGAATGCCCGTGCTTTAAGCTTTGTAAATTAACACAGTGTCTCTCCTGTCTACAACATTGACTATATAGTATAATAAAAATTACTACTTTGGTATGGGCACACCTCTAGTAAGGTTACTAAATGTGTGCGCAAACCAAAGAATCACCATTTTGTTTACGGCTTTACAGCACCGGCGTATCCAGGATTTTGAAAACGGGTGGGTCCAAAAATTTTTTATCCTCCCCTCCAGGACCATTGTTTTTATCCAGTTCAGTTCAACAATAGACTGCACAAGCGAAGCTCATACTCACCCTCTCCTGTGTGTTGGCGTGTGTTGCTTCACACTGTCCCGCATGTATATATATACTCTAACTCACGTACTTACAAATATGAATGTCTATTATATATGTAACATTATTGAGTACGTCCTAACAATAATCAGATTAACAGAATACGGTGCGGGGGATCTGGGGAGTTGAAGATAGTTTTTCCTTTTTGGATGAAATCGTTCTTCAAATCTTTAATTTCTTTCATTTTGCAGAAACAAAATTTTTAAAAATTAACATTAAATAACATTAATGGACATTAATTTTTTTGAGGGCTAAATAGAGATGAACATTTCGGCCCGCCCGGCCCGGCCCGTCGGGTCGGGCCGACCTCTATTGGTTAGCGGGCCGGGCCGAGAAAGTTTTCAACTGCGGGCCGAAACGGGCCGGATCAACTGTAGAATTTGTTGTAAAGGCACTAAAATTAGCTACATATTTACAGATTCTGGTTATTTTATGGCAAACTTTAACATTTCGTTACATAATTTAGCCTCTCCATCTTGCATTGAAGCCTTCGAAATAATATTGTTAATAAAATTTTGCAAGTTTTTCTTTTGGCGGGTCGAGCCGGGCCAAATCTTGGAACGGGCCGGGCCGGGCCGAAAAATTTTGCCAGCGGGCCGGGCCGGGCCGAGCAAAAGTTTGGAGCGGGCCGGGCCAAAAAATCCGGCCCGTGCTCATCTCTAGGGCAAAATTGAATTAATTTCTCTTCTAAGTTCTATTCGTTAAGATTCCTATAAGCCATGGTAGCTTTTCTATATCATAAACGACGATGCTCAAAGTCGAATGCAGTTAAATAAATTTAAATTAAATTAGTTAAATAAGTTAAAGTTTTTTATCCCGGAACTTAGGGAAGGCACATAAGTTAGTTTCACTGGTTTTCACGGCCTGAACAGTTGAGCACAACTGGTTCAATTTGATGTCTACATGCATGCTGAATTATTTTGAGATCAAGTGAAATTTTCAAGAAAGACAAAACAAAATGTTCCATATTTCCAAGTGTGGGCACCGTTTTTGAAATATATAGCGATCACAGCAAATGGCGACGCCGTAGAAACATGTTTTGAAAAACTTTGTTAATCTTGTTTTTTTACCTGGCGCAATATTCGCGCGAAGCTCAATTTAAATTGAATTAATATCAATCGTCACAAGCCGCTAGGGTTTAAGCAAACGTAGTAGAATTGAAATCTTTTATGGAAAACAGCAACCATTCAATTTCAGTATAATAGCCAAAGTATTTTCCACATTGTTTAGTGCTATGTTATATGTAAAAGCAGTAAAAGTGATGAGGGCAGGAGCAGTATTGGAAAACGAAATAATAGCACAACCTTTTCTTGAAATTGAATGAAGTTCAGTTATTTGGAAGGGAACCACTACTACTGCTGTCCGCAAGGGCACTTAATGGAGGATAGATAACACAAACACGGCCGAGAGGCTACACAATGGACATTCCACTCAACTGCTACATTTACCCTACACTGTATACAATGTCATTGACCATGATGCTGAAATGAATGTTTTCTTGTGGGTTGTTTTATGTGGTCTGTCTGAAGCAGCGCGACTTTGCCTGAAATACTATAAAAGTGGCACTCACAGTCACACTGTTCATAGCGCCAACTAGATCAAACAAGCCAGGTAAGATATCAAATATTAGTACCATTGCAAACTGCACTGCAGCGCTGGTGAATGATATGAAAAGTACTTTTCCGTGTAGGCGTGAAGCCGTCTGTCTGTTACTGTTATAATAAGACTGATAGAATATCAGTATGAAGCAGGCTGCATTCCCTGTTAAAGCAAGGGCTATCAGACCATACATAGTAGCACACCAAAACAGAGTAAGATATTCATCGCCATCTGCTGCTTCATTGACAAAAGTAGCATACTGATTGGGATCGCAATAGCTTTCATATCCTTTCAGTGTAACCTTCAGAAAAGGAACTGTAATTATCCATATAGAAGTAGTCATGCCAATATAGTATGGACGATGATTCATAGTTTTTGTAAGTCTCAATCTGTTGGGAGTTTGAAGCATATACGCTACTCTGCTGAATGCAATGACTACATGATGGCAGAGTTGAACAATAATCATCCAGCCTTCGAGGAAGATGCTAAACCCATAATTCTTATCAAGAGGAATAAGCGTTGAGCCGAGCATGAATACCAAACGGCAGTGCCCGAACACAAGCAAGTAACAAGCATCAGCCGCAATCGCCCCAACAAAAAGAATGTAGAATACCTTGTGTTTTGACATTTTTATCACTGACGTCATTGTAAAGATGCAAAATGCAAAGCACGCTGCATAAAGCACCAGATAAGTACAATTTAGTACATTATTACTGATATCTAATAGCTTTAATACGGTATTATTGCTAGTACCATTCCCCCTTATTGATGTATTGCCAAGCTTACCTACAGATAAATTATTTTCCATTATTTGTTTTCACCATTAAATTTCAGATCATAGTTAGGCATAAGGAGAAGGAGTAGTAAAGGGTCTGATAGTAAAGCTGCACAGTAAAGGGCCTGGCTGTTTTGAAATTCTGCTTGAAATAGATGGCGTTACAAATGGTACAGAACTGCACCCTTGAGTTACAGACCTGATGTTTTTGATCAAGTACTTATGCATACACGGATCAAAACTTTGTAATCATTATCCAAATAGTTTTCGAAGAATGCAAAAGCAATCATGTAAATTAAAAATGTATTTGCCAGTTTGGATAAAATACTACTAACAGAAGTTGAAAGTCAGTCTAAGGATCAGAAAGGTAAATTTGGAACGCTTTCCATTCCTTTGATTGAAATTTATTGTTTTTGGCAAACTCAACATTTTAGAAATTTTACCATTTAGCAGTTTGCAGAATATAAACAGAACCATACAGAAGCTGTTGAGATGATCATTGTATTAAAATGGGTGGGCTAGTACAGATTGTTTCAGCGAAGGTTCAGGAAAGTACGAACGTTTGAGTGAAATTTAATTATTCTGATTCTCTGTCTGATTCTCTGATTCCAAATGTAGCAACATTTGGAATTTGCACGTTGATTATTCTCGATGCTTCAAAAGTAACATATGTCAAAATGAATTGAGGAATTACCAGTTTTGATATTGATATACTCGCTGTAGGCCGGTTGCTTGTCCGTAACGGGGGATTTTGGAGCTGCTCTCAATTTGCTATTAATGTTCGTAGGCGGGGAAACATGCTGTTTAGATTAAAGTGAGAATACACGAGGTGACTGATTTTTCTCCGTATTTAGCTAATTCATTTTTATTTTATTACAAATACAACTTCATGGAAGGAATGGACCACACACGATATCAATGCACTTTTGAGAGTTCATGACATTACGTTGTCTCTAGTATAGTTTTATGCATCGATTGTTTTCCAAATGGTTTAGTTTTTAATTTATATTTATAACTTATTGGTATCTTTTGTCATCAAGAATCCTCCAATCATCATGATTTCGTTTATGCCGACGATGATAAGAGACCTAGCGGTTCCACTGTTACCGTGTTGGAAATCAAAGTCGCCAATGTGGATTGGTAGGCACAAAATTAAGGGTTATGTTAAAGGTATATATGCTTACCTTACCTTTTGATAACTGTTGACACTTTTTAGGAAAATCACGCTTACGTCAGTAATTGTTTTGTGGTTGATCATTTGTGTTTGTCTTTGTCATTTAGTCTTCCTTCCGTCTTTATTAATGAGCATCCGTCCGTCTCAGATTAGGTTTTCTAACAGGTTTCATGTTGAACCTAAGGAACTGTTACTAAAACACGTTTTACTGGTGCTTACGTTGGTTAACCTAAATGTATCTACTGCTATCTACCTACGATTCGACGTTGCGCGATTCAAGAAGGGGCGTGATTTTCGAACTTTTTCCTTTTTCGTTTCATTTTTCTATAAACTCTACAAGAAATGATGGATAAAAGTAATTGGTAGTAAATTAATTTCACAGCATTGTCAGATCGAGCATTAGATATTCAAACAGTTGCTGTTTAGTCTGTCACACGTTTGAGTGATTGGGCGCGGAGTTAAGCAAACTAAGATAACTTCCTGGCGCTATACGGCATTTGACTACATATCTATAGTTTGAGTTCGATAATAGTACTTTAGACTATTGGTTTTCACGTACTTTGAATACTCTAAACGTTCTAGTAAAATCGTCCGATTTTTGTTTCTATTGATTGCTAGGCTGTGGTTATATTGGGGAAATAGGCATGCGCTATAAACTGGACATTTGAAGTCCACAGAGTTTACCCACAGCAGTGTAACTTCACATATACAACTATATGACAATTTTTTACGGAAGCTGGCTGTAATTGCAAGCTCCTATACCGAGGTGTACAGTAGGGCGGAGATGCCCTACTGTCATATTTTCGTTATTATTCAAAAAGATTCTTCTCTTAAAATTAACCCCAGTTTAGGTATCTCGCTTTTTTGAAAGTCCCCCGTTAATGCATAAATTGTCTTTGAAATTGTCAATGCGTAACATTTGTCAGTGTTTTTGTAAAGATAGATCATGCATATCCATAGTAACGCCCAAAATTCTGTTTCAAAACTCTGTCAAAATTTGATTGGCTGGGCAAGTCACGTGTGATCGCGTGATTGTGTATTCTCTCATTATTTCAAAAAGCCCAGGCAGTCTTGGTTTTTCTTTAGCGCTGGTCGGTCGGTATTTTGCTTTCTTCTATTGTTCAAAATTCAGTTTTACGTGTATTTCTATTCCTGGGCGGAATCTCTTGCAGTTGAAACTCGGACTAGAGGAGTAAACTGCCTAGTCAATCCGGTGTAGGGTTGAGAGAGATTTCGGATAACCCTAGCCTGACGGGGTCTTATTTACTACCTAGATATTCTGTATTTTGGAATTCATATTTATGCTATTTATGCCTACAATTTCCACTGTAATTCTGGATCCGTAATCTGTAAGTGTAGAGTATATCTTATTATGTGTACCCTCTGTCCCCCTTCTTAAAGTAAATTTAATATACGGCCACTTTGCCTATTGTATTTTAGCTAAGTTTAGTTGTATTAGTTCGGTAAGTAGGGTACATAAGGCCTAGGTTCGGGGTAACGTAGTGGGAGTGAGCATTAGGTTTCACGAATATTTGGTGAATTTAATTGGCGAGGCTTGTCGAGGTCGGCTTGGAACTATCTCCAAGTCCAGGTTGCGTATCCAGCCACTAGCGCACAGTCCCCAGTAAAGGTCTTTGGCTGCCCAATATCCAGTCTTTGGGGCCAAAACTTTACAGAGGTGACGTTGTTAACCGGATGAGAAAAGTGGCAATGTTGTTTGTGTGAACAATGGGACATCGTAAATATCCATATTTTAGTTCAAATATTGCTTGCTCGGACTGATCATGTCAGAACTCTGGAGATGAGCTTAGGTCCAAGCAAAAATGAATGAAAATTACAACTACGTCTAATACTACGAGAATTTCCTGGTTGGTCCGAATATTATAGAGTGAGTGTAATAAATAGGACATTACGTCATCTGACTACGACAGTTCTTGCATTTAGTTAAGACGACAATTTGTTATTTGCCACATAGCGGCTCCAGCCCCAACCCAAGTCTTATTGTGACACCTTGATGACCCTGATGTATGTATTCATTCGTTCTGATGTATCGTTGATTGATATACTCAATTGGAAAAAGAAACAAACAAACATCAATGCTTGCATATATTGTCTTATTATCAGAATACTCCTGGAGGACATTGAACAATCCGAAAAGGTGTATGCTATCTCTCCAGTTAAACTTTGCTTTGACTATTTGTTTCAGCACCATTCATTGCTGTAATGTAGTAATATAATTCAATAGTTCAATGTACCAATCAAAAGATACTGACCCCCAACAATCGGCTCGGGCTCAGTATCACGTTTCTCCGAGTGAGAATTTACAGACAAAACCTTTCCAAGAAATCTAGTGGAAAGATTTTTGTTAAATTAAGAAAACCTACCTTTATACGTTTCCATGTATATATTGAATAACATGTGATGGCTATTACGAAAAGTAACAAAGAGATATAGATTTTTTAGTACAAGTATAAATCTCTTCTTAGTCTTTAAATCTAAAGGAAATTCATTCATCTTCACACTCCCAACGAGCAATGGTCTTGACGTTTTCGATGATGATGAAGGTAGGGTTTTCTTAATTTAACAAAAATCTTTCCACTAGATTTCTTCGTGCTTTGATGGTTGCTTGTCGGCGAGAATGTCTTTTCGGGGTTTCTTTACCATTTCCATTGTGAAATGTCATAGAGTTATTGTCTTGTAATGTAATCCCCGATTGTCCCCCATTGATCGGATCAGCACCCACTATAGGATTTGAGCTCCCAGGGCGGCTATTAGGAGCGCCTCCTGAGCAGTCAGAGCTCCTGCAGTTTTAGAAGGAGGAGATGAGCTTTAAATTTGTAATCCGTCGAAGTAGTCGGTTGAGCTTTATTTTCCCCTAATTCTCTAGCTACGATTTCTTCTTTCAATAGCTGTCTTTAGTTTGTTCAATTCCCATTTTTGGAGGCCATTTTTCCCATTCAGGTCAATTCGAAGCTCTTCTGCTAGCTTAGATAGGATAAGTGGTATGAAGACTATACCGAACTTGTCTTCTGTGACACCCATAGCCTCTAATCCTCTGATATGACACTCACATTCGTCATAAGATAAGCGAAGTTTTGAAGTTTCTTTACTGGAAGTGGCTAGTCGAAAGAGGCAATCAAAATGTGCAAAAACCACCATTTGTTCGTTTCCGAATCTTTCCTGAATTGTCTCAACAGCAACTTTGTAATTTGCATGAGTTACTGCTAGGCAACTGATCACTCTCTCAGCGTCTCCCGAAAGTAAACCTTTGAAGTAGTTGAACTTATCTACATCGGTTAGGCTGGAATTCTGGTTGATTGCTGAATCAAAGCAGTCCCAGAATTCTCTCCATTTTAAAGCCTTTCCGTCGAACTTCGCTATACTAAGCTTCGGCAATTTTGCAGAGCCTTTCACGGGGGAGGATTAGTGGCTGACATCATTTGCACAGTCTTGAACAGTGGTTCTGCCAAGCCTTTGCCTACTTAAAGCCTTGAATTTGTAGATAAGTCAACGACTGTATCAGTTAACCGCACCTGGTATTCTACAGCAGTGGTTACCCCTTCACCAATTTCTTCTTCGGGGGTTAGATCCAAGATTTCTTGATCTAATCTTTCTAGTTTGCTTACCAGGTTGCTGAGTCTTTCATGACAACTCACAACGGCATCGATATCGCTGACGCTGACGTCAATAGTTGATAGCAGTTCGTTTGACTCGTCAATCAGCCTGCTTGCCTGTGTCCGGAAAGCATCTCTTTGGTCTTTCAGACCAACCAATTTTCTCTCAGTCATTGCAGTTGTGACTGAATGTGTTCCAGGTTTCCCTGAGACTAATGTCAGTAATCGGTCCCAAAAAGACAAAATCCCCACACTCCCACAGTAGAACAATGCCGTAAAGAATTCCCAGACAAACCCAGGTAAGGCCGCTTCTTGCCCTTGCTGATTTCCTGGGTCCACGTACCACCTGCCTTTGACCAGTTGATTGTTCTCCCAACAGGAACCAATGAAAGGAGAACAGTTCAAAAATAAGCATACAGAAATGCTAGCAGGGTTTTCGGTACCATTTGTTAAATTAAGAAAACCCGACCTTTATACGTTTCCATGTATATATTGAGTAACATGTGATGGTTATTACGAAAAGTAACAAAAGATATAGATTTTTAGTATAACTATAAATCTCTTCTTAGTCTTTAAATTTATAGGAAATTCATTCATCTTCACAAGATTAAATAATAATAATAAACTAGCGAAGTAGCGAGAATGGGTTGCCGCTGCTTTTTCCCTTGGGGACACGGGTTTTTTTCCGAAGAATGCAACAGTTTTTTGGTCGTAACTTTCGCTAGACGCATTTCCGGAAAATGCCGCAAGCAGAAAAGTTGTTCAGCTCGACGAGCTCTTTCATTTGAGTACCATATCGACCACTTTCGGAAAAAATTTTCAAAATCCGGGTTTTCGGGAATTCCCGGATTTTCAGTTTTTCGGCTGTAACTTTTGCTAAATGCATTTCCGGAAAATGCCGCAAGCAGAAAACTTGTTCAGCTCGACGAGCTCTTTCATTTGAGTACCATATCGACCACTTTCGGAAAAAATTTCAAAATCCGGGTTTTCGGAAATTCCCGGATTTTCAGTTTTTCGGCTGTAACTTTTACTAGACGCATTTCCGGAAAATGTCGCAAGAAGGAAAGTTGTTCAGCTCGGCGAGCTCTTTCATTTGTGTACCATATCGACCACTTTCGGAAAAATTTTTCAAAATCCGGAATTTTCCGGGTCCAAAATCTCGAAATCCGTAAAATTTCCGGAAATTTCGATTACAGTTTCGAAATCAGCATGGTCGAATTACCCTATGACCAACTTTTGAGCGAAATCGGAGACAAAAAATTTTAACGTTTCCCTTGGTCCCCCCTTACCATTCTAAAAAATTCCGGGAGCTGCCATTCCCGGAATCCGTGAAATATCGGACTGCCCGCGCTTCAGTCAACACTTCACCCCACCCCAAACCCCCACTGAAAATTTCAGCCCAATCGGTCAACCCTAGCAAAAGTTAGGGGGGGGGGACAGGGGTGGTCACGAGATGAATAATAATAATAATAATAATAATAATAATAATAATAATAATAATAATAATAATAATAAACGGACATACCCAGATGAAAGGGTTGCCTTTTTTGTGAAAAACGCGGCAACCCAATAATAAATTAAAAAATAAGAATAAACACAGGACAAAAATTTCAGTTAACCCAAATTGAAAACATTCCCAGCTAACCGAAAATAGGAACAGCAAAAATTTTTAGCTTATCTATTTCTAAAAATCTGTCTTCACAAAAATTTCACAGCCGAAATTAAGTGACAAAACCCAGTTTGTCAGAATCACGGCTAACTGGAAAAGGCATTTGAAGACTGGTGAAATTGACAAAGAAGTATAACTTTCAATTCCGATAAAAAAATTCCGCTAAAAGTTGACCTGATTACACAGTGGGCGACCTGGGAAAGCCCGTTTATTAGCAACCATTGAAAGAATAAAAAGACTGGCCAGAAGCATCTAGCCAAAATCACTCTTTTCAATTGATTCACAGGTATTTTATCTGGCAATTTTAAGTTTGCCATATTCACACTCGTCGAACTTGAATCACAGTCAAAAATAATTTAGAAAATTGACTTAAATGAAGCAGGTCTATCCTGACTCACAGGCTAAAATAACTTAACAATTTGAATTAACTAAATTCACCTGGCTCCAGCAGGAAATACAGGCGAAGAAGCGGCGAAAACTAACACCGTTATATTATAATTGTTATTATAATGTTATAATTGCAGTCGTTACATGCAATGGGGTAAACAGCAACAACATTACTACGCTAACATTCTACATCTTGAGTTGTACCTTTATGTTGAAACAATATATAAATGTAGTAGTTTGCATCCAGTATTATCCCTTTTATGAGAGACTTGGAGAACAAGGGTTAACTGCTCATTTTCCACTAATCTCTCATCCATCCCACGCATTTCAAGGCAACTGATAATATTGATATCGTTACCACACGTTGATAAGAGAAGAGCAATAAAATCAGGTTCCCTATCAAAACGTCTAAAGTCAAAACGTCTAACGTTTATAACGTCTACCGGCGAAACGTCTAAAGACGAAAAGTCTACTGGCAAAACGTCTAAATTTTTCAAAATTGTGTCACACGTTCAAAACATCTAAACATTCCCAACTTTAGCTAATTTTGATTCCATATATACTTGTTATTTTTAAAAAACTTGTAAAATTTGGTTTGTATTAAGTTTTTCTATGTATTCAGTATATACGGGATTTGACAGAATTAGTCAAAATTGGGTCATGGGATGTTTGGGTCGGAATTTTTACTTGGGTGACTGGGTCTTGGGTCACAAATTTTGTGTGTCCTTTGAGTCAGTGTGCATCAAGGTAAAGTTACCTATACTTTGACCTAAAATATGGCCCAGGTTCCCAGAAATCGGCATGAAATTCATAATCTGGCAGACTCAAACCGGACTAAAACTTCACAGTTTTCATCTATATAAATTTTAATTTAATTTGAAATCTGAATAAACGTTCTAAAATTTTGAGAAGCTTTGGAATTTAACATATTGCAAATTTTAATTTTAAAATAAAACAATAAATTAGTTTGTAGAGTTTAATTTAATAATGTGGTTTAATAATGTGAAAAATAGGTTTATTTTGAAATTGCAGTAAATCTGCTTTGCGTTCTCTAGAAAACGATTTTAGACGTTTTGAACGGGTCAAACAATTTTGAAAAGTTTAGACGTTTTGTCAGTAGACATTTGTCGTTAGACGTTTCGTCGGTAGACGTTATGAACGTTAGACGTTCTGACTTTAGACTTTTTAAACGGACACCATAAAATCATAATTATCCTTCTATAACACAGAATAACAATACAACATAACATTTTTCTTTTATGAAAAAATGAAACAGAAAACAAATTCACTTCCTTTCGCCCGGTTGATCAGCCGTTGCGTGATGAAAGTATTTAACTTGATTTCTGTCTAGCTTTTGTCACAAAAATCCCATTTATTTGAATATGTTAAAGCATATACCTCCAGGCCATACTATGATGGAATCTTCATTACTAATTTAGCTGAACACCTAATACATTCAGTTCTAATACACCCTAGCGACGGAACGCTCCAAATTGTTTGGACTGGTCCTTCTTCGGAACCAGGTATATTTTGTCAAGCTCGCAAAGTCACTCAACTGCAGCTAAGTTAGCAGATAGTTAAGCTAGTAAGGGCACTGGCTTGGAAGGAATGCTTGAGAAGTTTCAGGGTAACACTCAACTAGATTCTTAATATTTCAAGGTTTCGTGCAGAAACTAAGGACGGTATTTGTCGTGATTGCAAATATTATTCATATAATTAATTGTTACTTATTGCAGCAGCAGTGCTTAGTAGTAGCAATCTTTAGTTTGGCAGCTAATATTTAATTTGACGTAGATTACCATTCTTTCACCATTTTTTCAAGATTACTGTTGATTTATACTGGATGTGGTGTGCGTCAAAAAGTTGTGATTTATGCTGAAATAAATAACCCATTATTTCCTGATCTGCACCATACATGGGCAATGAACTTGGCTCTAGCCTGCACAGCTTTCGAGCTTACTGCGCGGGGGGGAGTCAAATTCTTAATTTTTAATTTTTCACGATATGTGTCGACTGTCGGTTTTACAAAGCTCTGTTTAAGTAACGCATCTTTCAAGCCCCTTTGTCGGAAAGATTTGCAAACTTTTACGCAATCCTCTAAAATTTCGATGAATCTCGCAAAACATGCTAAAATTTTTACTCTCTGGTTTTACTTAAGGTGCTGGTATCCTTTTGTGCAGTGCTTTTGTGGTGATTTTTCGAAACGCTATAACTTTCGCAATTTTGGGAGTTGGAAAGACCTTTATACATCGTGTTAAAGCTTATAATCTGTACTTTAACATGAGCTTGCGAAACGAGCAAAATTGGCAAAAAATAACAAAAAATTTCTGACATTCTGACATCTGACAGACTGAATATTGACCAAAAATTTTTGAACATCGATTTCTCAAAACTGTAGAATCCGCCAAAATTTCTTCTTGTGCCATGATACGAAGGACATGTGGGCCGAGGGGCATTCTTTTTGGATTTGGCTCAACAAGTCTCACTACTCCAGAAAATCCGGCAAATGCGCGATGACATGAAATTTCGCAACTTTGTAGTCAGCTTTCTTGCAACTGGAGACGTTTTAACTCAAACCGAGAAAAATGTCCCTCCGCAGTAGTGCGAATTTTCATTCAGCCAAAAATTACGCGAATCCATTGGGTAGTTTTTGAGAAATCAATGTTCAAAACAAAATGATCGCAATTTTGCCAAAATGGTTTTTCGGCGAATTTCCAAGCTTAAAGCAACGAACTCCAGCCAATAGGTATTGATAAAATGCGCAATTGGACGGTGTATCGATTGAGTATAAACAAGCCGAAATTGTCTGTAAGATTTGGCAGTAATTTGAAAAAACTGATTTCTTCAAAAATGGCCGTTTTTTGACCCCAAAAATCGTTTTTGGCTTATACTGCCTTAACCATTAGAGGTAGCTCAAAAGTAGTAAAAGCAAAAATGTTCATTTTGGTGCCCTCTTTCCAGCCATAACAACCAATCCAATCAAAACTAGCAAGTAGGTTTGGGAGTCTCGGTCTCGGTCTCGCCCAAAAGCCGAGACCTGGCCAGTCTCGGTCTCAGTCTCGCCCAACAGCCGAGACCTGCTGCATTTTATATAGCTAAAGAGGACGCTTGACAAAGTTGAAGAAAGATGGCTAAACTCAGGCTGCGAGTAGATTTGGGCTGATTCCTCCATTTGAGGTATTTCAAAAGGACTAAAATTTCATGGAGGTGTTGTATGATATAACCGACGGCCGCCAAAAACTTAGTCCAGCCTGTAGAAAATTACCCTTGTTCTGAAATGAAGAAAACATTTTAGAAAGCCAAAATTAGGATCTTCTCCTTTTCCTGCTTCCTGTTCCTGGACCAGTACGTCGGACCCAACGTGGTCAGGATGCCTTAGACCGGCTCCAGATCACAGGAATTACCCAGAACCGGAGGAACCCTTGAATTGGAAGTCTAATCGCTGATGCCGTCTTCGAACAGAGCAGTATGGAAGTGGGCGATCTCCTCCTCCTCCTCCTCCTCCTCCTCACTGTCATTGTTCGGTTTGGCAGCTTTGGTCCCATAGGGAACCGCTGCTTCGCATGCAGTAGAGAAAAGCATTAGCATCGGAGTTGTGACACGATGCAACGCTTCTTCCGGGTCAAGGTGTCATCGCGTGACAAATATGTTCTATGTCGTACTAAGGCCAAAGCCTACGACATTCTTCCTTTATATATAGATGACCGCAGCCCTGGCAGTAGTCAGGTTTCTTTCGATATGAGGTTGGTCCGGTTCAGTCTCAGACTTAGCTACTCTGTCAGCAGCCTCATTTCCACGAACCCCCTCTGTAGCTAGGCCCCGAAAGATGATGTGGCTTCCGAGTTAGGGATTAGACAGAGGTTCTGCCAGATGACCTTTTCCTACTGCGACATTGGTTTCAGTGGGCCAGTGGGCCAGCATAATTAGCTTCATTGTATTCACTAAACAGAGAATGTTAAGCTACATTTTGATGTAAGAATGGCTAGCAATGAATGAATGAATGAATGAATGAATAGTAATGGTTCGAAGTTGATGCTTAAGTTCGAACTTTTTGCTGCTTAAATTTTACTGTTTTTTCAAAAAACTTACTCCACTTCCATTCAATGCATACCTGAAATGGCCCGCACCAGACAGCATTATCTATAATCCAGCAAAATACATGAGCGAATTAGAGATGAGGATTTTGGCTAGCGGCTCGGCTCGGCCCGGCTCGCGAGCCGAGCCGAGCCGAGCCAAAGAACTGAAGCTCCGAGCCGAGCCGAGCCGAGCCGACCCCAACCACAAATAGTAATTCGACCAAATTTCCCTGCTATATTTTCACTTGTTTAAGTAAAATAATAATTGCCAATAATTTTCTTTAGCTTTCTCGATATCTTCCAAGCAAATGTTAATCTTAATGTTAGGCTGTCCTTGACACCAACTTGTGTATGGTATTGATATACTTTCAGTAAGAAAAACTTTTGACTTATTTCATTTTTACGTCTCAGTTTTGGTTTCATAAAAAATCTTACCTGTAAAATCGATTATTCTGTGTTTGTATTTGTAGTATTTCTATTTTATCAGATAGCGAAAAAGTTGTAACCGCTTCTAGTATTCGAGTATATAATATGATCTTGAGAGGCTAAAGATAAATGTTAACGTGTAATTATAACTGGTTACGACTTCGTTAATAAATTTGACCAAGACAACAAGGAGCTAAATAAAATTCGATGCAACATGGCGAATTTGAAATTTCAAGCTTGGCTAGCCGAGCCGAGCCGAGCCGACCCACTTTCAAAATTTTCCCGAGCCGAGCCGAGCCGAGCCGGGTATGACCGCGAGCCGAGCCGAGCCGAGCCGAGCCGAGCCGACCTCATTTTCTCGCGAGCCGAGCCGAGCCGAGCCGGAAAAGTCCGGCTCGTCCTCATCTCTAGAGCGAATACTGAATCGCGTGCAAACGTCTTTAAAGTATACTTTGTAGCACGGATTTTCGTGCGTTCACAGATATGTACGTTCATCATGCGGGAAGCTCCGAGTGTCGCGCACGAGGGCTTTCCGCCTGATGAATTTACAAAACTGTGAACGCAAAACCGTGCTACAAAGTACTTGTATAACGAATAAGGTACAGAACCTTTCTCACCACGGTAAAAACCTTTAAAATAAGTAAAATATTAACTTTACTGAGATAAGTACCCCGACTATATTTACCTAGTTTTCGTTCCAAAAATATGTACATCGTGATTAGGCCATTAAAATGCAAAAATATAATTTTTATCGAGATAAGATCACATACTGATATTACATAATCTCCGTGCTACAAATTATTTAGCACGCTGCAGCGTGCTACAAATAATTTGTAGCACGATGCACGTTAGAGCGTGCTCTTACCTATATGTAGGAACTAATTTTCAGTTGAAAAAATAGTATGAGTTTACAATTGTAATTGTGCAAAGAAAAAACTTTAAATCTCTGCTACTGCTAACCTATGACAGAAATCTATTGTTTTAGTGTTTTTCTTCTTGATCAAGTTTTGTTTTTGGAGTATAGCACAAGCTTTGTATGGCGATAGATGGGATTTTTGCAACCATTTTGCTTTAGATAAAAACAGTTTTAACTGGGATAACCTTAGTTTCTATAAGGAAGCAACAGTTTTTGAAGTATGTTCTGAGAGTTCTTGGGTACATATAAATTTCGTCTAGCCCAGAAGTTTTGGTGGTTTTGGTTTTACAAAAACACAACGATTCAAAATCTTTCCTGGAAAATATTTGTTCAGACAATTTCCCAAGTTTCAGTATGATATTTTTCCGTCATCGGATTTATGTCTTGCCATATGAAGGAGCTAGCAATTTCAGATGGACGATAACTACCCACCTAACCTTTAAGCAAGATAGTGTGAAAAATGCTAAGCAGCTGTGAATTATCGCGAAAACTTAGCTATATTGGTCCACTTGTCCTACATCATTAGGATAAGGAATTACTTTTTCTATTACCAGGGCCCTTTGATGTCCAGCAGAAGCAAGCATTGGCATAATTTTCAGAATTTTGTCTGTTTGTTTTAGATATTAAATCTCAAATCAAGTTGAAGCTTGGCCAGGGTAAAACGATAGGAGACTCTTCCGTTTAACACTTTTACCTCGGTTCTGAGGCAATGCTGTCAATTGCAAGATCGATTGCCACAATTGCCCATAAACTTTATTTCAATGTCAGTGCCCACTTTGGTGGACGACTACAACGTTTCTTTGCCAAAAAGCCAGTTAGGTTTCTGCTACCAACTACGTTGCTAATGTTATGCTCATTTACGATGACGGGTATATTATATGTGCTTGAACGACAAATAGAACCGGACACTGCTAATATGCTAGGCAGATTAGATGGTGGAAAGTTCTGTCTCGGAAAACAGAGCTATTGGTCGATACTCGGTTTCGTAAACTCTCTCAGCACTACCATAGGTACTGAATTAATTTAATTGGATATCAGTTACATTTTTGGAACGACACTGAAGTGGTGTAGAGTAGATTATATTAGTTAATTGACTGTAACATAATATAATTTTATCTCGTAACATGTAGTAATTTATTTTAGGATTCGGTGGTTCTTCTCTCTGAGAGTATAGAAACAAAGACAATAAAAAATAGAAACCAAGCTGACCAAAACTGTTTTCAAAACCCAGAGCGTTAAAGAATCAGAGCGCAAGGATAAAGTTTAGTGCTTTGCGTTTAACGTGCCAGTTCAAGAGGTTTATGCTACTAACTTTGATATTACAATGGCGACTCTGGGTGTTTGCAAATTCGAATATAATTAACCATTTTACACAATAGCCTGCAGCAAAACCTACCTTTAGATTTCTGACCATTTTGCTTTTTCTCCGAATTGTTACAATACCATAAAATTTACTGCACTATCTGCGAAATCCCCTGTTGAAACACTGTTCATTTTACCTGTACAATTTGTAATCAGGACTGAATAACGAGTCTGCGTGAAATCACCCCATTCAAAAAATTAAGCTTTGTTAAGTTCCAACTCTGAGCAAGTTTATTTCTTTCAAAAGGACCACCCAGTTCTTAAGCTGCATTTTTTGACCTGTTTTAGGATACGGCAATGTCTATCCTTGCACAATCTGGGGACGGTTACTGTGCGTGGTCTACATATTTCTGGCTATTCCCATCAACATCGTAGTGCTGGACAAAGTCGGCGGCATAGTGGTAACCATGCTACGATGGATCTGGCGCCAAGCAGTCTGGGTTCGACAGCAGGCAGCTGCCAGAAGGAAACTGAAAGCCAGCGCTGAATCTAAATCGATTCCGTCGGGGGCTTCCAGTAGGGATGGACACAAGTCCACAACAAGTGACTCATCTGCTGTTTCCAGCAGTAGTGATGGTGATGATGATGATGATGAAAATGCAACCGTACCTTTTACCCTAGGACTAATGTTGGCCATGCTGTGGTCACTGGCAACGGCGCTGTTCTTTTGTCTGACAGAAAACTGGGCTATGCAAAATTCCATATACTTCACTTTTGTGACGCTGACTACCGTAGGACTGGGCGATTTTATACCGCAACGAGACTACCTTTCCATTATACATTACTGTTTCTTTTTTGTTGGACTTGCCATTATCTCGACCAACATAACGATACTCCGAGATCACATAGATAATCTGATATTTAATGTGCAGCAAGAAATTATTGAAGAATATAAGCAGCAGTTGATGAGTAAGTGTATTTGGGAATATAATTATATTTGCATTCCACGAGTACCCACCATTCATGTTTTACCCCATCCCCCCACCAAGACCTGGAGCTCACCTCCCAGAGGGTCCGCTCATCCCCTCCCCCAGGAATCCAAATTTTAAAGGGTTTTTTGGCGAAAAGCAGAAAAATCCGGTTTTCGCCGGCCTTCAGCTGCTTCTCTCTCCAAAGTTTCGCCTCATGCACATGTCTGGTAACCACTACTAGACATGTGGATGAGGCTAACTTTTAGTAGAGGCTTTGATGCGAACTGTCTGCCGAAAGAAGCCGAAAAACCGTACGTTTCCAGGGTTTGTCGGACAAAAAACCAGAAATTTAATTTAAATTTAAAATTAATTTAAAAGAAATTTAATTTAAACCGCAATCTGGCGGGAGGGAGCGCCAGGTATGGTTGGCACCCAATCCCACAAGTACACCTAGTTCAAAGATTAAAATTGTCATTGATAGATATGAGGAAACACTACTTTTTCCAGGATTAAACCACACCGGTAGACAATGTTTACTTCCAAATTGTACTAGACGCAAACATAAAATCTATACCAAACCAAAGTACGTATGTTGAGTATAAGCGATACAAATCGCTACTGTCCATTTCACTAGGCCCTTTTGAATTATTTCTAAGTCGTTTAGAAGACGGGAAATAATAAAACACAACTGCCCTTAGCCGAAGATGTAGCATCCACTCAACTGAATTGTTAAAACATTTTTTGCCCATATGCATTTCCAGTAGATTATGACAATGTGACATGAGACGAGCTTTAGAACACAAGCATAGCTGGCGAATTTGTTTAATTCATTCGCGCCCAATTTGTGGGGGAGGGGGTGGGTCATCCGTTAGCGTGCCGCGTATCTGTCACGTTTATAGTACAATACAGTTTGCTTGCTGTCATACTCTAACTTTAGCAAAATCACAAACAAGGGCATTGTTCTAGTGATCTGTGATTTTAAGGTGGTGATTCCTTTTGGAGACAACAGCTTTGAGCCATGATTACTTATCCATTACTTTGGCTAAGAAGCTGTCTTTATACTAAAATGGAGCTTTACATTTTCTCTTTCAAATGAATACAATGAAAATTAATGGATTTTTGAAACAGTGCAATTTTTCAGATTTTTTGCCGACTGAAGAAAATTATTCCTAGAGACATTTATTATATCATTCGACACCTCTATCAAATACCTGGGGACCCTCTTTTACACAAGCACTGAAGTACCCGTGGCTCAGTTGGTTATAGCGTCTGTGCGTTAAGCAGGAGACCGTGGGTTCGAGTCCCACCGGATGCCCGATTTTTTCGGGCGCCTGGTGGTGTGTAACTTTCTTTCTTCTTTAATTGGGTTCGTGTACATTGCGGTGGGAGGCTTGAGAGTTGTCTCGCTCCACTTGCAGTGTGCAATGCACTTGTGCGTTGGAAGTTGCACACATTGGATTCGAATTCCGGATTAAGCTCATTCCACTGAAGCACCCGTGGCCCAGTTGGTTAGAGCGTCTGCGCGTTAAGCAGGAGACCGTGGATTCGAGTCCCACCGGATGCCCGATTTTTCGGGCGCCTGGTGGTGTGCAACTTTCTTTCTTCTTTAATATGAGATAGCAGTTGGAGGGAAGATGACAATGGCTAAGATATTTGGCATTTGTGAGTCCTTAAAATTGACACACTTAGTTTAATCATACGGTTTGTATAGCTCTAGAAACAGTTGATTATTTGCTGATTTCCTTAAAAATGACAAGTTTTGGATGCCAAAAGAGAAAAATTGGTAATATCACACGATATCAAAATGATAATTTTAAAAAGTAAAAATGTAGAGCACAACAAGAACGTAATCATAACCATGCTGCTACTATCTAACTGTCGGAAAATGACAAAAACTAGCCTGAACGGAGACGTCGAATTTTTAAAGCGGGATTGCGCGGAGGATGGCGCATTCAAGAAGTACGTCTTTACATCGACTGAAAAGTGCATTAATATGCACCTTGGTGGGTGCAAAACAAGCTTAAATAAAACAAAAAGTGTGTTTTCTCTAGGGTAGTTTGCTCTCCTAATGTGAGCATGTGGCTTCGATTTTGGATTTCTGTTTCAGATCCAGCAGACACGGCTTGGGAGGAGGGTGGAGAGCATGCTGCCGACGGGCAGGCCAACTTAAAGGACATGGAGAAGTATCTGGCCAAAAAGTACGGGACATTGGCCTCCTTTATATCCAAAAAGGACATGGCACAGTTGTCCAATATGTACTCTACGGTTGCCGGTAAAGCTCAGAAACGAATTCAAGCCGTGGCTGAAACCGATGAGAGCGGAACCCAGGTGGAACTGGCACAGGAAGACAAATCGTGCAGCTGTGAACTGCAGGCATCTGTCGTGAAGGTTATAGAAAAGCCGCCCCCGAAAAAAACCAAGTCGGTTAAGTGTCAAACAGACCCCCCAGAGGTGCCAACCTTTGAAGAGAAGGAGGTGCAAGTCTACACCGGATCCATTCTATCCTATGGTGGGGCCCACATTCGGCCTGTCCGAGAACCGCCACCAGAAATCGGTTCGATACCCTGGAAACGATCCTTTTCCGGAATATAGCGATTGGAACGTTTTCGATTTAAATGGAGGGAAATTGGCTCTCTACTTTATCTGGGTAGATGGAAAGAAGTTGATAGAAGATAACAGTTAAAAGTTGACAGAAAAGACAAAGACAAGCGATATCTTTAATTTGAAGAGTTTGTAAACTCTGAGCAGCAGGGCCGGGGAAAGCATGGAGCGGAAATAAAAACTTTTCAAACCCTTTATTTTTTATTATTATTACTTTTATATATCCTATTGTAGAGATAAGAATAAATTAATCTGAAATAAAATGAAGGATTGGAGGATCTGAGAGTTCAGCAAATCCTAAACTGCTCGTCAGATAACCCTTGCCGGCTACCAAGAAAAGGGCAGAAGTTAAGTAACACCGAGGATTATTTCAAGAAACCATCAGAAAATAACGAATACTCAAATAACTTTACAGTGAATAATTCTTACAGGGCCCAGAACACCTTTTGACAAAATGATGCTTAAAGCACTGGGGGACCGGAGACAGGAGTCCAATCCAGTCCTGAGGCAGCCTCGCCGCATGTAGCGCATCTACCTGGGCTAGTGGACCAAGAAGAAACCAAGGACAAGCCCGAACGGGAGTCAGGCACCCTTGTACCCACGAAAAAACCTAGAAGAGAGAAGGGAATAGGGAGGTTCAGCTTTTCACTCACCATTGAAAGTGAAGAATTGTCACAGTCGGGGTTCAAATCACGGCCCTTCTGATCCCAGGACAGACGTGCTAACCTACTACACCATCAGCTGAACTCCCATATCGTCGCATTAGTTGCATTAATTGCATGTTGAACGTTACATTAATTTTTCCTTGTAATATGTCTTTTAAACATTCCGTAGCTTCTCCTGTAACAATGTTGTAATCACCAAAATTTCCATCTGCGGACGTCAACAGTTTGAGTTTGTAATTATGTAACCTGCAAAAAGTAATAGTTCAACGGCAGCACCAGGAAGTAGAGATGAGCACGGGCCGGATTTTTTCGGCCCGGCCCGGCCCGGCCCGCTCCAAAATCTTGCTCGGCCCGGCCAGGCCCGGCCCGCAGGCAAAATTTTTTCGGCCCGGCCCGGCTCGGCCCGCTCCAAGATTCGGCCCGGCCCGGCCCGCCAAAAGAAAATTTCCAAAATTTTACTAACAATATTATTTCAAAGGCTCAAATGCAATACGGAAACGATAAATTATGCTACAAAATGATAAATTTTGCTGTAAAATAGCCAGAATGAGTAGATATTTAGCTAATTTTAGCGATTTTAGAACATTTGCTACAGTCGATCCGGCCCGTTTCGGCCCGCGCCGGCCCGCAGTTATAAAATTTTGTCGGCCCCGGCCCGGCCCGGCCCGCTAACAAATGGATGTCGGCCCGGCCCGGTCCGGCCCGCAGGCCGGGCCGGGCCGACGGGCCGAAATGTTCATCTCTACCAGGAAGACTGTTGTAACTGTTGAAAATGAGATTTGAAATTTAATATCTTTTAGTTAGTTCCGTTCCGTCATTATATATACATGTTAGAGTTAAGTATAGCTCAGTAGTTACTAAGAGCTACAACAATCTGGCGACGAGGGTGGGATTCGAACCCACGCGGGGAAACCCCAATGGATTAGCACCCTAGAACCTAAACACCTGAAGGAAATGTTTCCTATCCTCTTTTCTGACCGTTTGGGCAAAATCAAAGGTTTCAAACATCGCATTAACATTAAAGAAGGGGTAACTCCTGTGATACAGAAACTGAAGAGAGTCCCGTATTCTCTTAAAGATAAAGTGGCCGCAGAATTAATACAACTTGAAGAGGATGGCATTATTGAGAAAACAGAAACCGCTGAATGGGTTCACCGTATGGTAACTGTTCTCAAACCTAATGGCAAGGTTAGGATATGCTGCGACTTGAGACCACTGAATGATGCTATACTACCAGATAAATTCCCACTACCTAGCATCAGTGAAACTTTTGAAACTCTTCGTGGTGGTAAATATTTTTCCAAACTGGATCTCAAAAAGGCATATTTTCAAATGGAACTTGACGAATCAAGCAGACCACTACTGCCTTTATTACTGAAGAGGGAGTTTATCAATACAAGAGATTACCAAGGGGAAGAAAAACTCCGCTGCCGCATTCCAGCGCATGATGCAGATTATCCTGGCTGGAATACCGAATTGTGCTGTTTACCAAGACGATATTTTGATATCTGGCCGGACAAAAGAAGAACATGATCAAATATTGTTTGCAGCTCTGAAACGCCTTGAAAACCGTGACGTCCGTTTGGAAATTGAAAAAGTGATAATTGGAGCCACCAAGATCGAAGCCTTGGGCCATACCTTATCAGCTGACGGCATTGAACCAAACAACAAGAACCTGAAAGCGGTGTTGGAGGCTCCAGAACCAGGATCGATAGAAAATGTAAGATCTTTTCTTGGCCTCAGTGCCTATTACCTAAAGTTCGTGCCAAACTTTGCATCTCTTTCAGAACCCCTACGAGCACTGACCAGAAAAGATGCCAAATTTGTATGGACAGACACAGAAAAATCTGCTTTCCATGCCATTAAACAGCAAATAAAGCAATCTCCACGACTTGGGTATTTTGACCCAGCTGCTGAAACTGCCGTTACCACGGATGCTTCAGCTTACGGTCTTGGCGCTATGTTGACCCAAATACAAAACGGATCTGAAAAGATAATTGCCTTCGCCTCTTGTGCCTTGAATGACCGTGAAAGAAAGTTTTCAGTGACAGAAAAAGAAGCCTATGCCTGTGTTTGGGCACTAGAACATTGGCATACCTACTTGTGGGGTCGACCATTCAAATTATACACCGACCATCAGGCTCTGACAGTTCTTCTCAATACCAGTGGAACTGGCCACAAGCCCGCTAGAATCAGCAGATGGTATGCACGACTGTTGGCATACGATTTCAAGCTCATTCATAAACCCGGATATATGAATACGATAGCGGACTGCCTATCAAGATTACCATTACCAAATCCTTCTGGATTCCGAGATGATGACATCGTGGTATCGCAAATAACTAATCCTATCGTCCAGAGAACCGAAGTGAAAGAAGAAACTGACAAGGATCCCTTACTGCGCCGAGTCAAAGAATACATTTTGAAGGGATGGCCGGCAAAGAAACAAAATGATGATGCCAAAATCTTCTTCATGTTGAAAGAATCTTTCTATGTACAAGATGACTGCATATACAGAGACAACAATCGACTGGTTATTCCTGAAAACCTACGAGCAAAAGTGCTTAATTTGGCTCACGAAGGTCACAACGGCATTTCTAAAACAAAGCAAATCGTTCGTGAGCTATTCTGGTGGCCTAACCTGGACAAGGATGTGGAGAATTTAGTAAAGTATTGTGTGCACTGTAATGCCAGCGATAAAGTCCATCCAATACAGCCTCCGATTCAACCAATTCCTCAGGTGGACTACGCTTGGCAGAAGATCGGCATTGATATCATGGATCCAATGTCTACAGCCCCAACTTCCGATGCTTATGTTTCATTATGTTTTGAAATACAGAAAATATACTGCCTTTCCTGACTTCAAAAAACTCGTTGCATTGACGCAAATTAGCCAAATTAGTCGCAGATGGCTGAACTTTCTGTTATAGTATAGCAATCCGCCTAAATGACAGGCTCATGACAATAGCCGCAACCTAAAAAGATCGTTATTGATAGAAATTACCAATTGCTTTCTTTTAGTAAATCAAATCAAATCAGAAAACTTTAGCAGTCAGGTCTGGTCCGGTACGTTGCGTCAGCTGCGGTCAAAGTGTCTCTGGTTTAATTCAAAGCCAAACCGTTACCTCGCGGCAAGCGTTTTGCAGCGTTTTGCGGCGGAAAGCGTTTTTAAAGAACAAAAACGCAGAAATACCTTATTATTAGAGGATTAGCTTCTACATACATAGTTAACGACAAAGCCACACAACCTGAATGATTGGGTGTTGCTGTCATTTGTAGGTAGAATGCAAAACTCCATTTTCGAACATTTTCATGATTTAACCCTATTACAATTTGTTCCAGTATAGTTTAGATTTGGTCAAACGATACACTTTTTGGCTCATTCTGACCGGTCTTTTTCATACTCGACCCTGCTGCCATGCAACTCAAATTTTGCACATTTCGTGGTCTCGGCAACTTTTTATCTACTCAATCAGATGATGATAGAAATGATCTCTATGTTGGGCAAATTCAGTCACGTTTCACTTTTGGCCATTTTGCCATCACTGTATGGAGTAACTGCCTACCTCGTCGGAGTGATCGAGTCCACATTGTGCGGGAGCACTTCACCCCACCCCTACACCAATCTCGAGGTAGATGGGGCCAACAACAGCAACAAATAAATAATAAGAAATTGTAAATAATGGACGCTACATTTAGTTGTTACCAAATTAAAATTACGAATTGTTTGTGGAAAAAACTACAATCCATTTTATGTCTATGTAGCTAAATCATCGATTTAGAGTTTATCTTCTAGTCATTAGTGTAGTAGACTCCAGCCCTAGGCCTAATACTTCCAAGGCGGCAATCCGAAAATGTTGACTATCCCGGCCGATCCAGTTTTTCGCTTTCGCAGTTTCATGCCTAGATTTCTTCCATGTCGAGTTTTTGATTTCATCTTGTTAAACTTGGGTCCACCATAAACCCAATGGAAATCACGATTTGTTATATGAGTTTGGGTAGCAGTGGTGCAAGTCTCAGTCGCTGTTTTCGATTCGTTTACGGAGTCTTCGGTAATAACAGCTGTTTGAGTTAACTGCACCGATGCGTCCATCTGTGCTATCGGTTCGGTTTGAGTCTCGATCTCTTTCTGTTCAGAGGTTGCCTGTATCGATTGGTTTTGAAACCGATTTATTGATCCATAAAGTGTGGTCAGCTGTTCCAACTGTCCCTTCGGTATGAAAGCTGCCATGGCGCCGTATCGATCACCGAGGTAGCTTTGCAGATTTTCCATGGAATTTTCGTTGTATTCCGCAGGCGGTTGACTTAGATCGCTATCGATGGCACAGGTGTGCGAATTCCTGGACTGGAATGCTCTCTCGACGTCAGCTGCAACAAGAGTACATAATACATAAGAGTATGACACAAAGTATAGCCTGATGCCATTCAGTGAGTGTGATCAGAAAGGAGCTTTCCATGCTAAGGACTTGGAAGTACTGTTCAAACTGGTAGACAGATAAAACACGAAATCGCAAGCAGTGTGGTGTGTTCGTGTAAACTTCAATGCATTAAAATTGTGGCGAATTCGTTTGATTCACTGTGACGGGTGGAGCTTTTATAAAACTTTTGTTTAATTTATTTTTAAACAAATTATATAAGAAAATGCAATACTATTGTGACAAACATAACTCTGCCATCATTAGAACAATACACGGCTCCTTCCTCCTGCTAATGAACTAAGTCTGTCACTGTCACAAATTACCCAGAAGTTTCCGCTTGTATCTGTCTACCAGCTCTCGCTGTATCTTAAAGATAATGTGGTTCACATTGTCTCGGAGGATTTGAAAATTCGTCGAAATCACAGCCAATCCGATGAATAGAAAAATGTAGTGGGGAATTGACAGGTGGTTTTGCCGTGGCGCCAGCTCTCCCAAACCCACCGTCGTTAGGGCGATGACGGAAAAATAGAGGGATTCTGTGAATTCCCAGTTTTCCGTTTCCGAAAAATATGCCGAAATAATCAGGACCCATCCCAGTGCCATAGCGATTCCCCAGCTGGGTGGTACGATGGAGTTCAGTTCCGATTCGGCTTCGGAAATTCTCAAGATTTTCGTGATTTTCCGTTGCGGTCGTCGGCTGAGGCGTCGCCGCAAAAGCTGAAACCGATAACGAAGGTAACCCAGATATTTGGCCAGAATGTAGCCAACCTTTTCCAAAACCGCAATGCTAACCGGAACCGAAATGAGGGCGTAGAGAGCGCAGAGGGCTCGACCCCAGAATGTGCAGGGATAGACGTTGCCGAAGCCTGAAAACAGTACAGCGGTTGCAGGAAAAATATACCAGAACTGAACGGTGATTTGGTTACAGACACTGAAACTGAAATTGAAACTCATCAACAATTATGGACCTATTTTATGAATAACTCTGCTAGGTACCTGGCATAATGTTACATGTTCCGACAATTCGCATGAAATTCGAAAGATTGATGACCAGACCACTTAGTGCTGGCTGAGTGGTTTCGATGTCAGCCTATGGATCTGATTGTCGATGTGTTGATCCCTACCTTCCATCCATTTTTTAATCTTAATCATTCAGTCTTGATGTTTAGTTGCAGCCATAGGATAACGTGGGGGAATGGTTGTGCAGATCCCCCAGACCGACAAAAACGGGTAGACCCTCCTCTGCGAAAAGGAAAGAAGGGCAGACCCTCTCGTCCAGAAGGAAAAAAGAGTATACCCCTCAAAGATTTTTTACAGGTCATTTTGGTTATTTTTTAGCAAATTTTAGCGATGATTTCAAAAAAATTGGTAAAAATCGCTTAAATTGTCATGTTTACTAATTTTCGATCAAAACGTTAAACATTCGCTATTTTTGCTGATTTCGGGGCAGACCCCCCTTAAACTTTTGGAATTTTTCACGGTTATACACTTATACATAAATCGGACCCCGTGTTAATGTATGATTGCAGCTAAATATTCATTGTCACTATTTATGCTGAATTTATGTCATGATAACTATATGGTAAACATATTATATTGTATTAAAATAAACAAAACCTGCAACAAAAGCTTATACCAATCGTTGTACTGATAGAGTTTATGAAGCCCAGCGTGCCTAGATAGGATATTTTACCCAAACAAAGTCGGTTAGTAACCGAGTTGTTTACCACATAACCCGGGGGCAACTCTGGGCTTCTCTCCAAAACATACAGCAACCCGGAACCAAATATGGACAGCAAAATCAGCAGTGCAGTTCTCAGAATAAATTGGGTACTTTCCCGGAAAAGCAGTTTTCTGAAACGAAACTGCACAGACAAGTCTAGGTATAACTTATCTGCCAGATAAGCAATATCTCTGGTCCAAGCCCACATCAGCCTGCAGTTAGCTGTAAGTTATTTTTATGACAGTAGAAATCTAGAGTTAATAGCTACATTTTGGATTTCAGCTCAGATGGAAAATAAGTACCACCTCAAAGTGCTAGAATATGGCACTAGAATGAGATCTAGTTGCTTATATGAAAGCTAAAAATACTTTAATCGTCTTTCATTTTTCTGACTGGAGTTAATAGCATTGTGAAAAGTAGCAATCAGGATTGAAAGAATTGGAGAAAGGGTGGAGATCGAACCGCCGACTTTCAGAGAAGCGGTCGAGCATCTTACTTCTGCAAACCCACAGGGTGACTGTTTTCCACCCTTCAATAATATTAATTGATTACTAACTAATTAATTAATTATATTGCAATGATCAACAAGTGATAATTTAAAATATAATTCAGTCTTCGATTTACAAAACCACCTTTAAATTCTGAATATACTGAGCCATGCAGTTATTTTTATAACACTGAAGCTTTAGTGTTAAGTTCGATTTTTCATACCCAAACCTTCATATTCTAGGTGAGTAAAAATTATTGTACAGCTCAAATTAGCTTGGACAAGGTCAGGTTACAAGACGTGATGCTGTAAAACATTCAAAGTTAATGTTTTAGGATTAAGCTAATAAGTGTTTCTAGCAACTGTGTCAAAAGTACGTCAGCAAACTCCAAAAAAGTTTGCTCGGTTGCAGAGATTCATAGTTTTCAGTTTTGCAGTGTCGCAGTTGTATTTTCGCTGAAAACAAGACCGTGGCCATGTTTCCAGTGTTTGCATTTATTTCCACATTAGGTAAACCTTAACCAAGAATGCATAATTGCAGTAGGATTAGAGAGAAGAGTAAGCCACTAGAGGTCTTCTCTTCATTGCATTGCGTAACGGTGCTCCGCCACAATACGCGAATGTTCCCCCGTTTGGGTGTCTGCAAGCATAATTCTTCCCCGTTTGGGGGGAGAAGTGTCTTCCAAGAAAAGCTTAGATTGGCTGACTCAGAACCCTTTTTGCGAACCCGACCCCTTTTTGGAAATAATCTTAAGCTACGGTAGTCCTTTGCGCTATCCCCCACCAAACGGGGAGCGGGTCTCTGCAACGTGAATAACTGTTGATTACTATAACTCTCCAAACCAAACTGGGAGGTGCAATTGTCGACGACCAAACCGGGGAACATTCGCGTATTCTTTTCGGAGCCGACTAGTGGCCTACTCTTCTTCTTTTACAATTAGAGAATTATGATATCTTTTTTAAAATCATTTACTTTCATAAGTATAACTTTTTGCAAACAAACGTGCTGCATAATGGCTGTCATTATGATAGGAGTACGACAGCACAACAGGCAAGCTCTAAGTCTTAGCTCCGAGATAACCTCAGCAAATGAATACCAGAATTTCAGTCTATATATCTCAGAAATATGTAGAACAACTCCGAGTTGCTGTAAAATTGTGTTTAATCCTTGATACTGTGGGTGCACGGCATTATATACTCAGCAAAGAATTCAATACTTGTTTGTTACTATATTATTATTGCCAAGAGTCTGTAATACAAAGATTGGGACACTAAGCCATTCCTAGTGATTTGAGCTTGCGAAATGCTCGAAGCAATAAGGTCGAAATCAGGGGGGCACCACTTACCGTTGTAACAATGTGTTTGAACTAAAACGCATCTGATCAGCTAATCGCCTATCTTATCATATGTGTAAGCGGACCTCCCCCCCCCGATATCTTGAGGAGAGGGTCCCAATTTCCACGCTGACGCTTGCGAAAGAGTTTCGATCTTCGCTGATTCGTTGATTTCTAACTACCGTTTGCTATTAATTATCAACCAATCAACGAAAAGCTAAACTCTTCTACGCGCAATTGGGACCCCCTCCCACGAGATCTGTGGAGGGCGCGCTTATACACGTAATGTTAACATAAGGTAGGCGATTAGCCAAGCAGGTGCATTTTAATTCAAACCTACGTAAGTAGATACAAAACCCGGGTCCGACCACAAATCCGGAGCCATTCCCAGTTCAAATCTCGGGGGCACCTGATCCCCTTCTATTACAAACAAGCACCTTAGCTTCAGGTGCCTACCCAGCACCTGAAAACTAAACCTAGTGAATCACAGTAGAACCGTTTCGACCCCTGCCGAAGGGTCTCATCAGACGGCTTAAGGCTACCGTTACGGTTTTTTTAGCCTCTTTTAATAGTTTTGTACATTTTTTGTGGGCTATGTCTCTTTTGTGGGCTATGCCTCTTTTGATATTTTTTGTTAGGCTGATAGCCTCTTTTGTGGGCTTTTATGTTGTCATGAGCTATATGTTTCTTTTCTATTTTTTATTAAATTACATAACAATTTTATAATGTCCAGAAGCATAACTAAAGCCTTCACATAATATACATACAGCAAATTATCACTACACAAATTATTATAAACACTAATCCGCTTCATCAGATTCTTCCATAGTAACTCCATTGGTGGGGAGGATATGTTCGTCTATCTTCCTATTTTTCTCAATAGCAATCTTATATGCCTCCAATGTATCTATTCCTTTATCTTCCACTATTATATCCTTCTTTTCAATAATCTCCTTTATAATTGGGTCGTCTCCGAAAGCAATCAGTTGTTCAAATCTGTTCAGAAGCAAACTATTGATAGTACGTCTGATGCGTGGTAGAAGATCGTCGTAAGCCTCCTGATTTGCTTGTCTTGCAGAATAGCCATCTTCTTCATATTCGTTAGAAAGTCGTTTCAATCTTGATTCATGCTTTGCTATAGCTTCATCTTTTAACTCTTGCCAAAAGTCTCCCAATTTCTCAGTCTCGGAACTGTCAGTGCTGCTGTCAGTGTTGTGTTCACTTTCATCTTCAGACTCTCTATGAGCTTTAAGCTTGTGATTATACAAGCTTTGTCGATGAGAGTAAGTCTTTGAACATTCTCGACATTCATACATGGTAAGCTAAGTATATTTTAACAGGCAAGGTCGCCTTCTTATTAATTTAGAGTCTTATTTATTGTACAGAACTTAAGTTCTTATTAACAACTGACATAAGTATTAACATCCCATAACGTAAGTACTTATTCCACACTAACGTAAGTATTTACATCACACAGCGTAAGTATTGACATCAAATTACATAAGTACTTATTCCACACTAACGTAAGTACTGACACGGCTATTGTAAGTATTCAATCACTATATACCAGTTATTCTCGCAACCATTTAGCAGATTCAATAACCGGTTCTAACCAGTTTTCCCACACCAATCAACCACGACAGATGCTTCATTGCGCAAACAGTGCTTAATGACAGCAACACGTAAATACATACGTGAATCGCTTGACGCTTCTATAAGTACTGATACAACATTGTGTATTCTGTCACTATATACCAGTTATTAACACAGCTCAGAACCTTTAAGCAGATTCAAGAACCGGTTCTAACCAGTTTCCCACAACAATCACCAATTGCGACAGGCGTTTACTTGAGCAAACATTGATTGATGACGTCAGCACATACGTTATATAAATGACACTTGTGTATATACTGTCATAACACTGTGTTCCCTACTTACCTAAAATCGGGTAAGTAATTACATAGAATTCTGTCAATACTTACTTAAATTGTGTAAGTAACCAGCTAAACACATACAATACACACGTGTCCTCGTGTTATCTACATTTACATTGACATTTAAAATGTACTTAGCTGCTGTATATGTATGCAATGCTAATAAGTTTGTTCTGTTGTGTATATACCTCTGGCTTGCAATGATTGCAAAATACCACAAGTAAATAACATTTAGCTAATATACCGTTGGCTCAAAGTTGTGTGAGAAATGTATATAAGTAACATTTGATCAGTTTACTCCTATCGTATGCTAATAGTTGCCATTTTTCTAACACAAAACTAGTATATGTATAATACGTATAATACTTACAACAATACTCACTAATATGAATACTGACAACACGCTTAAGTAAGTGCCATTTATCCAAAATTACTGACTTTGCAAGCAAAAATGTTCACTCAGGAATCGAACCACTACTTTAGCCTTGATGATTTGCAAGCCAATGCCTTAACCACTAGGCCACCTCAACTTACATTTTCACACAGCAACGGGCATTTGTCAGCAAGCTTATCTTCTGCTACGAACGAAAACCCTATGTACCTTATATACTTCATGTGTGTGCATATAAGCACACACTGCTGCCTTTATATAAGCCGTGGAAATATTCCCCATATGCATTTATGTGCTGCCAGTGCGCAATCTTTTACAAATCGCATCTTCTAAAAATTTGTCTAGCATTTTTAAGTAGAATTCGTACTTTGGTCATATATTATAAGCTATATAAGCTATAAAAGCTATATAAGCTATATATAAGCTTGATGTAAGCAGCTGCTATTTCTATTGAGGACTTGACAATATTAGTCCTAACAGCTGCGCATTCTATTTAAAACTCAACTTCGCAAAGCGCAGTGTATTTAGAATGCGCAGTGCTGAAAACTAGCGTACGGCTCAATCTCATTAAAAAACGCAAGCACGAATACGATTTCTAAGTAGATGCGTCCATTCTGCTGCCAGTTTAAAATTGACGGACCCATTATGCTATTGTATGTGATGGGATTGAGAAAAAACGACTTAAAGGTATTAAAAAGTCAGTGGTAAAAAAGGGGGTTCATTTCAAGAACTATGTTTCTACTATTTTCGAAGGGTCTACTATGTATTGTGCTATGAATTTTATAAGAAGTGATAAACATACATTGTATAATGTACATGTAAATAAGAAGGGCTTATCCCCCTTTGATGATAAACGGTATTTATTAGATGATGGTGTAACTAGTTATGCATATGGACATTATAACATTATGTAATAAATGGACAATAAAAAACAGATATGGCATAGCCCACAAAAAGAGGCATGGTCCCACAAAAAAGGCATGGTCCCACAAAAAAGAGGCATGGTCCACAAAAAGAGGCATAACCCACAAAAAGAGGCATAGTCCAAAAAATAAATATAGCCCACAAAAAAATGTACAAAACTATTAAAAGAGGCTAAAAACCGTAACGGTAGCCTTAAGCCGTCTGATGAGACCCTTTGGCAGGGGTCGAAACGGTTAGAGCAGTCATTCCGGAGCCTATTGGCTCCGGCAAATCAGGTGCCGTTTTTGCACTAGAAGTAGTCCGGAGCACCTACACTTTGAACTAGGAATGGCTCCGGATTTGTGGTCGGACCCGGGTTTTGTATCTACTTACGTAAACACATGGTTAACAACGGTGAGTGGTACCCCCCGAGATTTCGAGCTTAATATGTAGGTCATGTCGGGCAAACTTAAAACAATATGAAGGGCTGAGAGTTTCGCTGTTCCTATTATGGACTCTTGGTATTACGGAATTTCGCTTTAGGAACGGTTTTGGCTTGTAACGGAGGAGGAACAACGTCTACAAGAGGTCTGGGAGGTAATCAATTTAATAGTTGTCAGTTAATTAGCATGTAGGATGCTAAAAGCACATTAATGCCAAACTCTCTGCTAAATTGAGTGAGCTAGACTAAACGAATTTGATTGGTTGATCTGACATTTGTTTTTAGAAAAGCAAATACGTAGTTAACTAACAAATATTAAAATACATAATAATAAAATCAATAAAGTAAATAAGTAGTAAACCAATAAGGTTAATAAATTGCCAGGATAATGTTATGACACATTGCACTCAATATAGACTAAAGGTTGTGCACGTTACTTATCTTACGACATTTCGTTACCGTAGTTCATATTGGACAGCTAACAGCTAACTTGCATAAATAAAAGCATTAGTTTGTTTTCAAACTACTTTTAGAAACCAAGGGTTAAAATTTTAAAATTTTAACGTGTCAGTCTTCAGTGTACACCAACCAAGCTCTAAGCAGTCATTGTGCGTTGTTTTTTGCAATAATTAAAAATTAAATCTATTAGAATTTTTAGTTTTGCTTGTTGAGATTTTAACTTTTAATATGTACAAAGCCAGCAAGCTTTAATTTGAAGTTGAAGTGTTTCAGGTTTGCTTGGTGGAAATGTGGCAACAGGGCCTCTGCCGACAAGTAAGTACAGAAAATTATTTTATTTTATGTATAAAAAATTATTAATGTTAGCAAGAGTAATGTTAGTTAATTCATATTCATTAATGTTCGTATTTAATTTGAGTTGGAATATTTTAAATTTGCAATTTTGCTCGCAACAAAGATGGCACAATTATAGCAATTTGTACATGGTAATGGTAGTGCCAGGAATTAATGATTTTAAAAGGTTGTGCTGTAGCTTATTGTGAAATTATATTAAATATTAGAACAACTTAGTATCAGTATTTTAGTATGAGTATATACTTAGTAAAATGTGACCATTATTTGAAAGCCGGATATTTTCAAAATGCTCCACATTTTTTTATTAATATAAAATAGTTTGACCATTCAAGTCAAAGCCTCGTTGATCTGTAATGAATTTCAGCTCAAAATGGTCCGATTTCAGTACCGCTGGATCTGCAGTGCAATTCTTTCGACAGTATGTGCCGTTGGCATAATGCCAATGGTGACGAATTGAACTGGGAAAAGGCCACGGGTAGGCCAGGCTCTACCGCCCTACGTCAGTACAGTGGAACATCTGTCACTCCAGGTGTGTTTGCACAGTCGGCTAAAACGATGATTTGACGGGCGAGAGGTCCCCGGATCAAACTAACTAACAAACTAACTGTCAGTAGTTAGTAATTTTATGTAACTTCATTTTGTGAACCATTTCGTGTTAAAATTTAACTTAAAACCTGCTTTATAATTGCTAAATAATTCTTTCTAGCGATTAAGATCTTAACGATTGATTTTAGTGCTTTTAGTCTATATACGAAAGACATGCCGTTGAGATAAATACTCATTCGTAAGGCTGAATCTAAATAAATAAAATAGCGGAAATTGGTAAATTCCCTTATTCAACATGGGCTTTGCTTTCATGCATGGCTTTTTGTTGGGTTCTTTTGTGCATAATGTGGGTTAATATTTTGCATTGAACTCAATCTGTACTATATTTCAGTGGAGCCCTACGCCTCGCTTTATACGGACACTCCCGGACCGGCTCGGGATCGAGCCTGGCTGGTCAGCGACCCGGTACGATGCCAGACCGGTAATGGGGAATTATCCTTTACGTGAGTGACTCGTGCTTTTCGACGCAATCTTGGTAATACGGTAAACAGAATAAAGTTTTGGAAAATTGAGTTAAAATATTTGTAACATAGTGTTGTAGCAAAGTAGTCCAGTTGGCATTGTAGTACAATGCCCAGAAATCTGGCATAGTAGTACAACGTTGGAAAACTAGTACAACGCTCATTTCAGGGCAGCGTTGAAGCACTTTGTTTCGAGAGGCAGTTTGAAAACCTAATAATTACCAAAATTCATAATCTTACTGAATTCCGCTGTAGTGTCCTTCAGAAAACAAAACGCAAATACTCAAATTTTACACATTTTCTGAATTTCAAATTTTTTAAATTCCGAAATAAAGAAGTACAGATTATACAAGCAAAATCGCCGTAAAGTTACAATGGAAGGTCAGTACAGCAGTAAAATTCATCAAAAGTTTGAATTTGTTGGTAATTATTATAGTTTTGCAGTATGAAAATTTCTTAACACCTTTTTAGTTTCTTGCTGCTTATTTTTTGTATCCTTAGTTTGGAATTTAAAAACATGAAATTCAGAAAATATTTAAAAACTGCGTTTCGTTTTCTAAAAATTTTGATCGACTAATTGTTATTATTTTTCTATCTGCCTCGCGAAGCAAAGTGCTCAAAATTGATCAAAAACCAAGCTCAAAATAGTGAAAAACTGAAGGGAGAAACGTAGTAAAATGTTTTAGTGAAATACGAAAGAACAGTTAGACCCCTTAACATTTGCTGCATTAGACAATCAGGGTCAGCGTCAAAGTAAGACCTTTCTTGTTGGTCAAGCGATGTACTACGTTCCCAAGGAGGTCTTAGCATTGTAGTACTATGCCAGAAATATTTGGAAAAGTAGTCCATCGCTGCCTTGAAACAATCGTTGTCCTAAATTTTCAACCCTTCTACTACTATGCCGAATTTCTTGGCATTGTACTACAATGCCAATTGGACAACATAGCTACAACATATATAAAGTATGTAAATATGAATACAGACGCGAGAATGCGACGAGAATTAACTATAGTAACTACAGTAATTACATTTAATTACGTGCAGAAAGTTAAACTACTGAAAGGTTGGTGAAATTAATTTATTCAATTCCGCACACAAAATTACAGTTAAAGTAGGCGTATTTTACAGAAGCCTCTGGAAAGTAACTAGAAGAATTATAAGCTTCAACTGAACCGTACAAAATTTCTCCAGAGATAAAATAGGGAAAAATCATCAAAATGGTTTTAGATACTTTATTATTTTTGTGTTTTAGGTACTGGGTGAGCCGGCTGGCAGAATTGCGAGTCTGTACCAGAAAACGCGGAAGTTCAATTCAGGATTTCTGTTCAACTCTGATCAACAATGGAGATCCGGGACCGGCCTATGTCAATATACCTGCATCTGCCAGCGATTTTGAGGTAAAAATACAATTATAAATTTTAAATTTTAAACATTTTGATTTAACCTGAGTTGAACCTGATAAAAAAAATTAGATTTCAAACAATTTTAATTTCGTTTTTAATCCTTTATTTGACTTTCATTTCAGATCTACTTTGAAGGATCAAACCTGACCGATCGTGAACAATTTATATTGATTGATGACATTGAATATAATGCTCAACTTTGCTGACTGTATTAAAGATATCAATTAGCGAGTTTTAAATGATTGAATGTATCTACATACATATTTAATTAAAAACCACTTTTATAATTTGCAGATGTTACAGTATTTCCGGGAAGCTTGTACAACGATATTCTAATGAATTTTTAAAACTAACTGATTTCCTAGTAAGCAAAAATAACCTATCGCAGGCTTTTTGAAGCACTTTATTTTTAGTTTTGTTGGTGAATGAATTCTTCCTTTTGTATTATAAGCTATAAGTTTGATGTGTTAGCCGTAATCCAGGAATTTATCGTATGTTAGAAGTTGGAACTAAGAGTGAAGCACTATAACGAAAGCAAGCGATTTTAATGACTACCCCAAACTGATAGTGTAAAACCTAGCTCTTTTATGCTGCAAAGTGTACATGTCAAACGCTTTCTGAAGTGACTATCGGGGATGATGTTAAATATTTCTTTGGACGTGCATTAAAGAAAGTGCACGCGTATACAAGTCGTGTAAGAAACTTTTCTTAAATTTAAGCGCTGCACTTTAAATTGCAGCAGCTACTTCTTAAATTTTAATAGTTTTGAATTTATCAGCCTCCACTGTGATCCAATCCGAACTTTTAAAGTTGTGGCAAAAATATCTTGGCTGGGGCAACAATATGCAAGACAATGCTAACCGTAATAAACCGGGTAAAACTGGATCAAGCACAGTATATTTCTTTCTAATTGCTTCCACTTCTTTCTATTTGGATCAAAAGATTTTTGGATCTTTTCCACATTCCCTCCCCCCTCAATACGAACTGGTTGAATCGGGGGTTATTTGGTGATCCAAATGCGTTCATATTTTGGGAAGGTATTACCTGAGGCTCAGTAACTTCGAAACTTCAAAAAATTTTAAATTTTTTTTAAATTTTAACATTTTCTAAACTTAAAAATTTTTGAGTTTTTTAAAAATCTTCTGATAGAATCGATGATGCTGAACATTTTTCCTTCTTGCAGCAACATATGAAAATGCTTCCTATAGCGATTTCTATAGCGGCTCTAACTGTAAAGATCAAAGGAAAACGCCGCCTGTATACAGCAGCAATCGTGTGCCTATTGTTGGCGGCATTTTCCTTTGATCTTTACAGTTAGAGCCGCAGTAGAGATCGTAAGAAGCATTTTCAGATCTTGGTACAAGAAGAAAAAATGCGCAACTTCATCGATTCTACCGGAAAATTTCAAATTTCTAAAGTTCTAAAATTTTGAGACTTAAAAAATTTAAAATTTTGAAATGATTTAAAGTTTTTACATTTTTGAAATTACTGAGCCTCAGGTAACACCTTCCCAAAATATGAACACATTTGGATCACCCAATAACCCCCAATCCAGCCAGTTCGTATTGATTGTGGAAAAGATACAAATTTTTAACTACCGAAAATTTTTGGTGCTTCCTAAACTGCGGCCCGGCCCGGCCCAAATTGCCTAAAATGCGGCCTCATGTTAAATTTTCAAAATACACTAGAATTGGATTTTTGGGCCGCAAACAGCCTAAAGTGCGGCCCCAGGCCGCAAACTTCCTAAACTGCGGCCCGTCATCCTTGGCCGCAAATTGCCTAAACTGCGGCCCAATCATCCTTGGCCGCAAACTACCTAAAATGCGGCCCCAACTGTCTTTGGGCCGCAAAATGCCTAAAATGCGGCCCGAACTGTTTTTGGGCCGCGAACTGCCTAAAATGCGGCCCGAACTGTCTTTGGGCCCCAAAATGCCTAAAATGCGGCCCGAACAGTCTTTGGGCCGCAAGCTGCCTAAAATGCGGCCCGAACTGTCTTTGGGCCGCAAACTGCCTAAACTGCGGCCCGAACTGTTTTTGGGCCGCAAACTGCCTAAAATGCGGCCCGACCTTTCTTTGGGCCGCAAAATGCCTAAACTGCGGCCCGAACTGTCTTTGGGCCGCAAAATGCCTAAACTGCGGCCCGAACTGTCTTTGGGCCGCAAACTGCCTAAACTGCGGCCCGAACTGTTTTTTGGCCGCAAACTGCCTAAAATGCGGCCCGACCTTTCTTTGGGCCGCAAAATTCCTAAAATGCGGCCCGAACTGTCTTTTCGGTGACCTCTTTCCATTTATATCAAGCAATCAGGTGTATCAATGACGAACTAAGAGAATAGTTGCAAAACAAAAAAAGATTTTTATCTTTTCACCAAGAAATGCATTGAAGTTAGAAATGAACACTGCTTACACTGAGTCTCATCGTGGTTTCTCTTATTTTACTCTTACTCAGTTATTTTCAAAACATTACTACTTTTTAGCCAACTTTATTTAGTTTTTGTCTTCAAAAAGGGCAGGGGGAGGGAGTTCGAGGGGGTAGCGGAGAGTTGGGGGGAGGGTAGGGTAAACTCGTACTGTATGGACATTAAACACTTCGCCTATCTTCAACACATAAAGTTACTTGTTTAGTACCGACACTTACTGGGTGATGTATGGACACCGCTAGCTTTGTATGGACACCGTATTTTCAAACTGGTTTGAGTGCTGTTTGCTGTATAAAAACGCATGGGTTAGTCCAAAAACGTGTGATTTCAAAAATAAATACTTTTATCAATGATAAGAAGCTCTATAGGTGTTGCATGACCAAGAAAACAGCTTTTAAAAGAAAAATATAGTTGTGAAACTAAGAATAATCACATTTGGAAATGGCAGCTAAAATACCATGGACTAAAAATAAATTACATATTTTCATATTAAAGGGATCATTAGTTTTTTCTTCGAAGGAACTTCTTGCTCTTTGAACTAACTCAAATATGGCAGTTAAAATTATAGATTTTTTAGCTCTATTTCGAAAACTACATATGTTCAAATAAAAACTATGTACGGAAATTACCTACAGATACAAATACAGATAGATGCCGATGAAAATTGTCTTCACAAGGAACACAAAAGTTTGTATAATTGTGGTCCTGGGAAATTAATTTTTTGTTCAGATGGTGTCCACTCGAACAAGAAATAAAGAAATTTGATGTTTTGTCTACATCACTACATCATTTAAAATTATTCGATTTTTGGGGCGACAATTGTAAAATTTTGGAGATTTTTGAAGATTAATCGAAAATCATTTTAGTAACTTTAATGATAAAAATCGCAAGAAAATCAACACTGTTCTGACTATTTCTAACCAAAATCTATAAAATGAAGCCGTTTTGCTAAGTTTGAAGATACTCTGGGCAGTTTTTGGCTTAGAATGAATCCGAAGTTGTCATAGAATCCACCGAATCGACTGCCTACTCATCAAATGTCGGCATGTCTGCGGAAAAATGATACTCTATTACGATAGGATTCTACTTAAATTTAAACTCTGAACTGAACTTTAACTGAACTGAACTGAACTGAACTGACCTTTAAACTCAGTTTAGGCAGTTTGCGGCCCAAAGACAGTTCGAGCCGCAGTTTAGGCAGTTTGCGGCCCAAAAACAGTTCGGGCCGCAGTTTAGGCATTTTGCGGCCCAAAGAAAGGTCGGGCCGCATTTTAGGCAGTTTGCGGCCCAAAAACAGTTCGAGCCGCAGTTTAGGCATTTTGCGGCCCAAAGAAAGGTCGGGTCGCATTTTAGGCAGTTTGCGGCCCAAAAACAGTTCGGGCCGCAGTTTAGGCAGTTTGCGGCAAAAAGACAGTTCGGGCCGCATTTTAGGCATTTTGCGGCCCAACGACAGTTCGGGCCGCATTTTAGGCAGTTTGCGGCCCAAAGACAGTTAGGGCCGCATTTTAGGCAGTTTGCGACCCAAAAACAGTTCGGGCCGCATTTTAGGCAGTTTGCGGCCCAAAGACTGTTCGGGCCGCATTTTAGGCAGTTTGCGGCGAAGGATGATTGGGCCGCAGTTTAAGCAATTTGCGGCCAAGGATGACGGGCCGCAGTTTAGGAAGTTTGCGGCCTGGGGCCGCACTTTAGGCTGTTTGCGGCCCAAAAATCCAATTCTAGTGTATTTTGAAAATTTAACATGAGGCCGCATTTTAGGCAATTTGGGCCGGGCCGGGCCGGGCCGGGCCGCAGTTTAGGAAGCACCAAAATTTTTCACATTATTTTAGTTAGAATGCTCCTCTGGAGCATGAAATAGCAATATGGGTGCTAGTGAGGCAGTAAAATCAATTGAGGACTAGTCTTAAAATGATTAATATTAGGGTTGGGTTTAAGTATTCAAAAGGACTAGATTGTGGGCGAACTAATATGGCCTCAGCTTCGCCGAGAAGCCCATATTCGAGGGATGTAAAATTGTGAACAAGATTGAACTTGTTCAAAGCGCACATAAACACTCAATCACACCCACTGGGTGTTCGAAAATTTAAAAATAAGCAGATCAATTCTCCGAGAAGGACATTCCACCCCTTCTCCTCGAAGTAGTATGCCCAGATATCCTTCATATAGCCAAATTTCAGTGTTGTTAGTAAAACACCCTAAGGTTATGGATATGGGGGCAATTCGCAAGATATCTTGCCAGATCGTCGGATGATTCACCCTTGACCGTCACTTAAATGTTGGTTGGCAGTTGGTCTTCCAAACAGGGACTCTGTTGGATAATATCTTGAAACTACTGTAATTCTCTGATCCACCCCCTTCTTTCCAACAAAACTGGAAGGGGTTTTTGCAATCTGATTGGCTGTTATCATTTGCTACTCCCCCTCCCAACTAAACTGGGAGGTGGTATGTTTTGTCGACCCAAACTGACTAACATTCGCGTTAATGCTGGTCAGAGCACCGTTTAACAATGCAGTGGCTGGTTCGGTTAAAAGCCCACTAGTGGCTGGCTTAATTTTTTTTTAATTGTAATAGTGTTACGAACTATTGCTATTGTAAGGGAAGCAGGCATAGGAAAGATTGATAAGCCTGCAATGGGAGTTCAGCCGATGGTCCCGTGGTGTAGTGGTTAGCATGTCTGACTCTAGAGCAGAAGGGCCGTGGTTCGATCCCCGGCGGGACCAATTCTTTACTTTCAATGGTGAGTGAAAAGCTGAACCTCCCTCTTCCCTTCTCTCTTCTAGGTCCTGGTTTCGTGGGTACAAGGGTGCCTGTCGCCTCCCGTTCGGGCTTGTCCTTGGTTTCTTCCTGATCCGCCAGCCCTGGTAGAAGCGCTACATGTGGTAGAAGCGCTACACTATTATCCTTTCAGATGTTTATCCAATGACTATGATACCAATTCAAGTGCTAAATAAACGAGTTTCACAAGAAAACATGGAAAGGTTGAAATTTGGCGTAAGCAGTCTTGCTGTCAAGGCGGAAGCTTAGTTCAGAGGTATGGGGGTCTGCTGAAGACCTGAAACGCGGTTCGGTACTCGGCACGGGGAATATCTATAAATAAAAAAGAATGACTCTCTAGATATTGGTGAAGAGTTTTTTCCAATATAGTTTCAAATAATGCTGATGTAATATGTGCTATGTAGTGCGAAACACGATTGATTACTTTGCAAAATGAGTTTTCAGTTTTAAACTTTTTTGTGTTTAAATAAATAAACTCGTAAGCACTAAGTTTGCAGGGCGGAAGTAATAGTGTTCTGCATTTATTTTTGTATTTTGTTCCGAGTTTAGTCAAGCGTTCACAAGTAGAAAAGACCCTGAAAACAACAAACTACAAAAAAAGGTTTTTTTCTGTTTTGACGCAAACGTATTCTGTTTCGCCAACAATAAAACTCAAAACTGAATAAACTTAATCTTCTTTCACACAAAACAGCGGCCTTCTGCCATCGTTTTTGCCACGATTGACTCATAGTTTACATGAATAAATGGTGTTTTGACGAAGCTTCTGTAAATGTGTAATCTGGAAATATGCGTTGGGTAGACAGGTATAAACGAAACGAATTGCTTTTGATTTGAAACTTTGATCCTTTGAAAAGTTAAGTACAGCAAGAATGATGGCAATGAGACTTCGTACAATGATTGCTTTTGTTGCTACAGCACTACAGTTTTCATGCGGTAAGGTAAACCAGTGAAGTGTTATTAGCATACTGATTTTAAGGTGGTGATTCCCTTTGGTCACATAAAGTTTGTACCATTATTACTCATTCATTAATTGGAGTTAAGAAGCCATTTTTATATCAAAATGTAGCTTGATATTTTCTCTTTTTCATGCATGCCACGAAACTAATGTTGCTTTTCTAAAATATTTTTAACACATTTTAGAAGAAGTATAATTTTCCAGAATTTTGCAGACCCAAGTAAATTTTTTTGCGAGACATCGGTTAGACTATTCCATACCTCCATCAAATAGCTGGGGACGATTTTTTATTTATTGTGAAATCGCTCTTTGTTATAGAGAAATAAGCTAAAATTTGTGGGTAACCTGTATTTTGCCCACTTTTTCCAAATTTGTCAAGCGATTACTTTAGCTAGAAAGCAGCAATCGGGGCAACTAAAAAATCGTCCCTGGGTATATTTGTGCAGAACACATTTCTTCAGTAGCAGCCCTCCAACTTGCATGGTGCATGCTCTACAATCTTTGCTAAAAAAATTGGTCATGTTTTTGCAAAAACTACATGTTTTACGATAGCAGCCTACAGGATAGCAGTTGGAAGGCGATCATGCGTCGGATAATTTGTCCCTGTAAGACCTTCAGATCGACGCCCTTAGTTTGATTTTACGGCTTGCGTAGTTCAAGAAATGTTGGATAATTTGATTTCTGCAAAAATGACAAGTTTTCGACGCCAAAACAAGAAAATCGGCTATATCTCACGGTAGAGAAAAGCTAGAAACTTACTTTAAAAAGCAAAAATGTGAAGCTCAACGTGATCTTTCGAATGAATATAGTCATAACTGTATAGCAGCTGCCAAACGTTCTGAAATTGGGAAAAACCACTCTGACCGAAAATCTCGAATTTTTGAATTGGGATTGCAAGGAGGGTGTTAGAACGCTAAGAGAACTTATTTCTGAAAGTTTCATCAAATTTCATCTTGATTTACGCCACCAAACAACAATATGTGCCCAAAAGGAATCACCACCTTAAGACAGTATGAGGCTAAATGTTGATTCAAAAACTTGACGGGTAAATATTCTAGCTTAAGTCTATCCTATTTGATCAATCCAGAGTATTGCCCAGGTCCTCGATAATTACAGTTTTTGGGTTTTACCCATCTTTTCTAGAGCTATTTCATAAAACAGGTATTTCAGGAATAAACCATAACGAAAATAATTTTGGACAACTATGTAAATAATCAACAACTACAGAGTTGGTAGTGTGAGCAAAACTGTATCTAAGCTGATTTCCAAACGTCTCGTTTACTCAGGTCGTTTAATAGGTGTGTACAGCAAACACTAACAACATTTATAACAAACACTAGCATTCATTTAAAATTTTCATAAAACTTCTAAATTGTAAACAATTTTAGGATTTTAGTGTCAAATTGTGTCTCTGACAACTCCGAATGGGTATCGCCAGATCGGGGCAGTGGGTGCGGGTTGAGCATATGAGAGCTTGTTTTAACAAGCTTTAAATTATGGCTTTAAAGTGAATGTGTCTACGGGCATTTGGAATATTACAACTAAAATGTTGCCAAAACCTTTCAGATTAATTTTAATTGAAGACGCAAACTTTTGAATCTTCGCATTGTGTGTTAATCTAAAGTTAAATTCTAAACATCGCCAACCTTTCATGAGGGAATCAAATAAAACTTAAAAAAACTGGATTCTTTTTGTTTATTAGCCGAGCCGCCCTTTGCCCGTCTTCTTCAATCTGTAGTTGTTTGTGTTGTATTCACACTTTTGTTTCCGATTTCTCAATGTGCATTTGGTAAATGTAAATTATAGGAAAATTTCGTAACTACGCGTGTTATCGTGGTGGACCGCATAGCGTATGCTGGTGCGTTAATCCAGACACAGGAAAGGAAATATCAGGAACTAGATACTTTGTGAAATGCGATCAATCACCTCCATTTTTTAAGTGTGAAGGTAAGGGATCGAGGAGGATGACACTACTTTTTGTTATTTGACCTTCCGATATATCGCATCTTTAGTTTTTATCTTTATCTTTATCTTTCAGCATAGTTGTAATGAAGTATTCTATTTTGTAACGATTCCACTGTTCGGGCAATTTTTGCTTCATACTGTCTACACAAAACGCGTGTACACGTCTACGCTTGTACACATCAGTGTACGCAGAACGCGTCTACAGATCCAGTCGCTTACGCGACTACATTATCTTTCCTCTGTTTTGAATCTTTAGCTTGGTGTTTATCCTTGAGCTGCCCGTCAGGAACCGCATGCCATCTTCATGCGAACGGAACTGGTTACTGTCGATGCCTGCATGGTTACCGAAATGGTAACGGAGAATGTGAAGGTTGGTGTTGTCATATGATTATTTAGTTCGTTTTCAAATTAAATACAGCAGTTCACAGTGAAGTTCGAAATTATTCATCTTCTTTTATTATATCCAAGGCGTCTTTAAAATTCAAAAATTAGAAGCATTCTTATGTCTTAGACCAGACTGTGCATTCAGTCTTAATCTGGTAGCAAGCAACACCAGCTTCCGCAAGTGTCATTATTGCCTATTGCAATCGAAATATTCAGCAACGCAGCTAACCCTTTCTAGAGTAAGCAACGAGTTGTTGATTTCAATAGTACGTGTTGCGATATCTCTGCAATCTGCGGAAAAACTGAAAGACGAGTTTTGTCATCCTGCGCCTTTAGATATAACAAGTAAGCCATTGAGGTGGATGTATTGCCCCTTTGGTTAAGCCCTTTGGTTTGGACTTCGTACACGGGAGAAACGCTCGTCACCTTCAATTAATTTCTATTCTGAACTTCAGATGGACTGTGCTACAAGTGCAATGTTAACTCAGATGCCGTTGGCGTTGACTGTCCAAATGAAATTGTCGAGAGTTGTGACTTAGATGGTAAGCATTTTTCGCTGTTTCCTATCGTAAGCTTTTTAATTTTTAGTTGAGTTCAATTGCAAGACGTAATTTGATCAGGATTTGAAACTTTAATATGGATATAACACAAATTTGTTTTTCCTTGAACAGTTCTTGGTGATTAAGGATTTTTGTGATTTTTAGGAATGTTTAAACGCATGCAGCTATTACTAGCAGATACCACCTATGGCGTTTGTGTTGATCCTCAAACTGGTTTTCAACTATCAGAAAAATTTATCGAATTGGACGTTAGCCCTTATCATTGCGAGCGTAAGCTACCGTAAACTTAGCCGTAACTAGTGATCAACATAGGAATCTATTAAAAAGTCAACCAGTCACAGTGCTAGTGGAAGGGAAATTGGTGAATCACTCAAAGAAATCACGTTGGCTACGGTGAAATGAAACCATTGAAGTCAGAGTAAGCTAGCAATGAAAACGGAACAAGCTTCGAATTTTAGCAGCCTTGGGTTGGTTTTGTAAGGACATTTCCGGAACCGGATCGCTGAACCAGTCCTACCACTCGCCGTACATGTTAAATCACTATGATATTATTTAAATCTATCTTCTTAGCGTCTCCTCATATCTAATGTTAGATGATTAGCTTATTGCTGCCACGGAATCTGCTTAAGTTTGGGTAGCGACGTTTCGTCCATGATTTCCTATGGGCGTCCTCAGGGATGGTAGTCCTTAAAAGGACTGTTGCGACAAGTTAAATTATGGGACTTGACCAAATCCTAACGGGTCACACATATGTGTCACAGTATTTAACCTTACAGTTTTCACGTGAAAATTATACTTCTTGTATTTTCCCTAGTTTAATTAAATATCACTTAATGTGTGTACTGTGTTTGTGTAATAGTGCAATATGTTTGTATTTGTATTTGTTTAACTACGGCTGTATAGGTTTTGTATCTGTCTAACTAACAAAAGTCCGAAACTTTTGTTACAAAAACTCAGTCAGAAAATTTCCAGACAAAAAATTTAAGGAGTCTAGAAATTTTGTGAGTAATAACATTTAGTCACGACTAAGTCTGCTTACCTACTAGTGCACGTTTGACGTGACGGACTCATCACTCAGTACATTAACTTCTGCCCAAATGGTTCTGTGGTCATTTCACCAACAGTGTTCTGCTATTCCACTTTTCCATAATTCACCTTTCACACATACTATGTGTTCCTTGAGTCTTTGATTTTCTTTCTGATTTCTTTGATTTGCCCCACTCTTATCACAGTCATTGCAAGATACCTTGTATACGCAATCTTTCATCTCAGTTACTTTTGGTTCTCCCTTTTCAATGCGTCGCGACTGATGAACACTAGCTTTATGCCTTATGAGCCAGATATTATACTCAATTGGTCGGTATTTCTATTTGCATAAGGGATAGGCGATACTTTTATTGGTTCTTTCTGTGGTCATGGCCTGGTTCTCCGAGCAGACATTGCTTCCTTTATTACTTTAACAGGACAGCCGTTATGCTTCGAATTCTTTCCTTAATATGCTCCTTTGCTTTTCTATTGCTTCTATTCAGTTCTATTCTGACCGTAGGTCTAATATGGAGGACTCGTATTGTGCCGTTTTTTGATTGGAATTGTTTGATTGGAAAAAAGGAACTGAACTAAAGAAGGAAAGGAAGGACTTGTGTAGTATATATTGGTATTAGTTACAATGTATACAACACAAGTAAATTGTAACTATCCCGTCGCACTGTGGTAAGACGATCGTTAGGCAAAAGTAGGAAGCTAAATGTGACGAATTTAATGACAAAGCTTTCATACAGTTTTCGAACCAGCTTATACAGCAGAGCATCTGTGTGACAAAGTTATGGTTAAAAACTTATGTTTATGATCTATTATTTAATGTTTAATGTCTGAGGGCTCTGCTACGTGGTATTTCCTAAGTATCACATACAAGATGTTAAAACAGAAACGACCGTATCCTTTCTTTGAAATATTCCATATAGTTTGAGCGTTCGTAGAGTTCTGCAGAGCTGAATTTACGTTTTGAGTTCTGAGTTTTGTTCGACTTAAGTACTAGCACTAGTTCTGACGCAACTAAGGTTCTGTTCTTTACTACCTTAAATGATCCTATTTTTAATTTTAGCCTGGTGTCAAGCACTTAGTTGCGGGGAAAACGAAGTTTGCGAGAAACACGATTATTCAGACAGTGGAAGCTGTATTTGCCGAGAAGGCTTCGTCAAGAAAGACTCACGGTGTATTAGTGAGCAGGGTAAATAAAAGAATGGTAGCAAGCACTCACAATTTTAAATGTGTGTAAGGCATAAGCAGTTTGGATCATCAGCCAGGAGGCATTCCAGCTTTGACTTTCCTGTTTTTGTAGTGGACTGAGTTTTGCTGACCGTTCATCAAGCCAAATTTGATATTTAAAGCATGTAATCAAAACTTCTTAAACTGTACAGAATTCAAGCATTAAACAGGTTTAACACATTAAAGAAGTAGTCAGCGCCTATGCAAGCAGATGATTTCTGCCGAAGCAAGATATGCCATTACCAAAAGGGAGGTCAAACAAAACTAATTTTGTACAAAATGACCCATATAAAACTAGTTTTATACGATTTCGGATTCTGTACTTAACATATATACCGTTAGAACAAATTAAGTTAAAGTTAAGTTTAGTTAAGTTAAGCTAACTAGCTAGCTAGCTAACTAGCTAACTAGCTAAAAGGCTCAGTCTGCAATAAAAGAATGTATTGCAAACGACTGGTTGACTATCCCGGAGTAGTTTCAGCACAGAAACATTAGCCATATTAGTCTGTCGACATACATACCTTGCTTTATGTGAATGTGTTTTCAATAATTAAAATGAAAAAATTGAATTGCCGATAATTAATTTGTACAAATTAGTTTGTTTTTGCAATGCAAAGCTAAAGCTTTTAGCAGAAGAAAAATATATTGAATTCGATCATGAACATGGCTATGGTTGGTGTGTCATTAATGGAGTGAAGTTGGAAAGAACTAAAATGGAAACAATAGAAGCAGAGCCTAATTGTGAAGGTATTTATTTACCTTTGTTGTTTCGAAATACAATTCCATTTAATTGTATATTTTAATTTATTCGACCTCAACCATCTTCAACTGTATGGCTTATATTTCCGCTTTTGTAAACTCAAGTAAGACTCAGTGATCCCACTGAAAATTTCTCCATCCCATCACTAACCTTTTTGCTTGTTTACAGTATACAAAATATCTTAAGTGATATCACTAAATTTATTGCATTATTCAAAATAAGAATAACAGCCTGCAAATTATGTTTTTGCGGAAATGGTAATTGATGGTACCTACTATACCTCTCTAGACTGGTGCTTACATCTCAACTGTAGTAGATTGGAAAAGTGTGTTGAAAGCAGAAATCCACATAGCAAGTATGTATGGAAAAGAGAATGTATTTGCAGAGATCGATTTCGGAAGTCGGATGGAAGCTGTTCAGGTGGGTAGTCATACGAGCATAGGATAAAGTGGGGGAAGGGGGGGGGGGGTGCAGCCTTCTCCCCAAAATGACAGGAAACAGATACACCCCTCAGCGAGAAGGAAAAACAGCAGATTGTCTGGTCCAAAGGTTCAGTCCAGACCGATAATGCAATTTTTCACTATTTCGATCAAAAATGTTAAGAAGTGCAATTGCCTTTTCACAATATTTCTCTCGGTTGTATGTTTGAGAACGGATGTGAGGAAGCAATTCTGAGCTGTTTTCGTCATTAAAATGAGTATTATACGCTAAATGCGTTAAAAGAGCTGTAAGTGATATTAAAGGTGCATTTATAGTCGCAAACGCATAGAGATGCGCGTCGACGCCTCGGATTGTAACATGCAGTTTTAGTTGTAATCAGTTGTATCAAAATCAGTAGTAAGCATGCACTAACGCTTACGCTTACGGTTACGAACGCATGCAGACGCTTATATACGAGCGTATATACCATAAGGAGACGCTACCTTAAATTCGACGCATTTCCGGACAGTCCCCTGATAGCATAGTGGTCATGATAAACAGCTAATTAACTAACAGCATAATTAAACTTCCATACTCTTTTGTCTCTCCTGATTTTAGATACTGTCTGGTACCGTCCATCTCAGCTCACTGTACCTCTTCCTCTTCCTCCACCTCCACCTCCACCTCTGCCATCTGATGCTGATAATGAACCTGTACCTTTACCTTTACCAGAGGTAACATAATAACGTCTTATTTTCCTAGAGACTTTATAAAGGCTTGCTTTTTACAATAGAAAATACAATACAATACAACACAATACGAAAATAGAATTGATCTTTCTGTCTGATGATGTGATAGCTAGAGTTTCCTGTGACCTAGAACTGACGTTAAAGCAACTACAGACCCTTTCATATTGCAAGACATTATCCACAGACGTACAGCAATATATTGTCAACAAGTATGGTCGTTTATTATCGATGAACTCCATAGTATGTGCAAGAAAACATTAAACATTACGTGACTTTCTTCCTTAAAATTTTTGAAGAATTTGATATTAGAACTGATACTGATAATTGTATTTTTAACAAAAGAGTTAGAATTGTTTCCGTGACAACTTTAACTCAAGATTAGTAAATATCCTCAACGAGTATTGTATCAGCAGAGGTAATTCAGAGCCTTGAATACTAAACGGTAGGATTAAACCAAGAATTTCAAAGTTTCTTGAAATTTCTTGAATTTCAAATGATCCCTGAAATTTAGCCTAAATTTGTCTATTTAACGCTAACCCCAGAGTCTAACTACAATTAACACTAATAACATAACAAACTAGGGCTTACAGACAACGAATTACTAAAAACATTTTTTTCCTGTAGGCTATTCTCAAAGTTTCAGAATCCTGATTATCGTTTTTTGTCCGTACATTATTCCCTAATGTAAAGCAGTTTCTCTCCACCTTCTCTTGGAATAGCAGCGGTACACTTATGCGCTGAAATTTTGCCATATTAAATTCTAATTCTAGTTTCGCCTTTCTACAGTGAATCTGTGAGTCTCAGTGGGTTAGAGCGTTTGCACGTTCAGCAGGTGACCAAGGGTTCTGGTCCCAGCCCGACTATCAAATGTTTTGCACAGAGTTTCCTGTGTCCTACGCAAAATTACATAAAAGTTTTTCCCAAATACATCATATAGTCTATTCGATTGGTTGAGCAATTAGACCTCATTTATTCGATCTACGTTTTGCCGTCGATAGCTTAAGATATCTTTATGAAGCGTATATGAAGTATTCAATACTGTTTAACAGTTTAACAAAAGCTCAAAAATAATTGTTGCATTTAGTCCATTTTCTCTTGGATAACACTTATATGTGCGTCTATCACAAGAGATTGACTACACGAACAAGCAAGATCCGACCAAATATTTTTGATAGAAGCAATTTACATATTGAATAGTGGGGAACTGAAAACTAGAACTTGATACATTGGTTGTAGGCTTCTATGTCAATCTAGCATTTCCTATTGTCAATTTTGAATACACTCTTTAATGAACGAGAATCTTTCATAAATTATGTATCTTGTCAAACACGATATAAACTATCCAACTGAATCTCGGTTGAACATTTTGCCTGATAATTTACGGTGCCAGGGTACTTGTTTCAAACCATTTATAGAAGGCTGCCTTCATAAGATTCTCGGAAAAGATCTGACAGATTGCTTAGATTACAAAACAAACTGCTTAGATACAAAACAATACACTGTACATCGAGACCTGCATGCGGGTAGGGGTAGGGTGAAGTGCTCCCGGACACTTTGGAGGCTCAACGCGCCGAGGTACGCAAAAGTACTCGATACGGTGATGTTGTATATGGTCTAATTGAAAGCAGCGCAAACGGCCGAATAAGGATATCGTTCGAAAGCTTTCAAACAGATCAGTCAGATTTCAAACACGTGCAACTTTCAAATTCAATCTCGTTGTTGCAGGGAATTCAGTTGTGGCTTCTTGAGAACTCTGGTGTGCCGGAAGAATGCAAATCCTGTTCGCAGAGTGAAGGAAACTGTCCAGCACTGTTATTTTCTGATAGAGAGTATGCATTTGAGAAAATCTGCACGGCTGGTGGTAATTGGTCTATTAATTAAGATATACACACACACACACACACACATATATATATATATATATATATATATATATATATATATATATATATATATATATATATAAATTAGATAAGGAGAGTTACTTACAGCAACGCAGTTCTTGAAACACTGGGCTTACCACATTGAAAACTGTGTTATAGGTTTGGTTTAAAAGTTACTTTTTGGAAAAGTTCTAATACATTTTTATAGCACTGAGAATGAGACCTAAGCAGTTTTGATCCTTAAAATCCTGAGAACGTCCGGTTTATCTTTCAAACCAATCAGTTAAACGGAATTAATTATATGATGACTGTAGTAATTAGGATATCTTCTTTTTCCACCCTGAACCAACATCTAGTCTTCAGTCCAATTTTGCCATGATTCCAGGACACAAAGGAAGAAGGTGAAAAGCACCCCTCTTATGTCACAAATTTCGGCCCTTATACTGTCTCACTGACAACCTAGTGACTGACCAGCATCTGTAGAAAATGTAGAATCTGTAGAAAAACTATAGAAAATGCTTCGATGGTTTATGTTTGGCTTAGTTTATGTTTAAAAAATAAGGTGGGCAGCTCTCTCATAAAACATCTGCAAACACTCTGTGAACTCTGTTTTGTTTTGTATTGTTGACAGCAGATAAAATATATTTATCTGTGAATATTTCAACACGGCATGTATTCGTTGTATCAACCGTTCAGTGGGAGACCACACAGTCAGGGCTGATGTTCGCATGCTTCGCGCCCAAAATAACCTTCGTTTGCTTATCACATTAACCTGCACATTAACCTCTGAATTCTACCCGAATATACAAGCAAGTAATATAATTTAATGTAAGGTAATGTAAAAGTTTTCTTCACAGTTCTAACTAATCATTGGCATTAGAAAAATCACGTTTTCGTTTTTTATACAGGAACAGACGCGTCATGCTTTAATCCTCAAGCAACCTACAGTGGCTGTGGCGTGAATGAACGGTCGTCTGAATGTGTCTGCGAGAAAACTTGTGAAGATCCTAATCCAGCATGCCCGTCGAAGTGCCAACCTGGCTGCGTGTGTGAGAGAGGGTTCCTTAGGAAAGGCTATCACTGTGTACTGCCAGAATTTTGCAATACCGGTAATTTAGCGGGTTCGTATTCAAACCTTGATTCTTGTAATTTCCCTATAGTAACCAGAAAAATTTGCCAGTTTACTGTCATTTCTGAAAAACTGCATCCGTCTCAAGTAATCTCATGTAAACCTGTAGAAAGATTTCCTCAGACAGAACTATTTAAAACCATAGCCTTAACAATGTGATTTAATCAAGGGGGGCACTTTTTGTCGAATTCTTTTAACTTTGGTACTTTCACATGTTTCGTATTGCATTCTGCACGACTTTTCTGGACCTCCCCGTGTTATCCTATGACCACCTTTTATTTGCTTAGAATTTCACTGTAGATTCACTGTAATGCTTTGATAGGCTCACAAATCTGTTACGATACGATATAGCATTGTTATTAATTAATATGTTGTCATTAATATGTTCAAACAAGGTTTTGTCTTTCTGATAGCTCAGAAAGTTTTCTATTATTCTACAGTTTCGAAACGTGGTGATACTTAATCGGGTTCAGTTTCAGGTGGTTGCTAATGGTGGTTTGATGATAAACGTTAACTGCTGCAGCGGTGCACCTCTATATCTTGTAGAAGCTTTAACGATTTCATTTTTCCAGGACTTTCTATCATAGGTTTCTTCTTCTGTCATGTGTTTGGGCTTCTTTATGCTTATTGATGGAAATAAATGAATATTTAATATTTACAATCATAATTGAAAATGTATAAAAACGTCTCGCTGACATTAAGTGTGCAAATCAAGTGAATATCGCGTGAGATTTTTTCAATAAAGTGATTGTGCATATATGTGAATTTTCTTCAATTCTTTAAAGGGAGATCAATTTTCGTTGAATTGTTTTCTCCTGTTTTACTCATTTTCACTTATTTTGTAGTTTCAATGCAACCACTATTTTGCGATTTGCGTACATTAACATAAATTAGGGTCCTGATTCCTGGTGAGGGGAATTTGTCAGAAGATAATCAAGAGCTTGCCTACACCTTGCATGAAACAATCTTTTGGAATAAGGCTTTTATAACTATGCGACTGTGATTCCTGTCTTTTGCACAATTTTCAGTCGCTCTACAGAGGCGTTCACAGGTTACATTGGCAAAAAAAACAAGTTGTGCTGGGGAGTTTGCTATAACGAAAGAAGGTATGTGCTGACAATAAGACCTGGAAATTAAATCACCTGAGCCTTAAGTGTCAAAAAACTCCAAAACTCCCATGACTATTTAGACGTGCTTTGTGAAGAATGTCTAGCCAGGTGTAGATGATAGAAAGAGTACGACACCGTATCCTTATTAATGCAAATAGCCTTTCTTAACATTAATGCCGAAATCTGATGGGACAGAAAGGGGGAGGACAGAAACGAAGCTGATAGACCAATTGTATGCATTACGTCAAAATTGCGTGTACTGCTAATATTGAAAGGCACTGATGAGGGTTACGGTAACTAAGTAGCCAATCAAATGCGGCTCAGCTCAAAAGCATATGCACAAAAACAACGTTAAGCTTAGCCTCCACAACAACTGGGGGGGGGGTGAGGGTCACTTCTATAGGCAATTTTGACATAAGGTAGGTCATTATGTCATTAGATTCATTTTAGTTCGACCGCATATAGTTAACTGTGGTAACTGTTACCCCCTCCACGAGATTTCGGCTTCAATGTGCTGCCTATCATCTGAGAGGCTATTTACACTAGGCAGAGTACGGTGCCGTACTCTTACTATCATCAAGAGTACATAATAACTAAGAGTGTGACAAGCGCAGCACTCTTAGCTATCAGGCTGGGGACATCATCTGCACGATAACGGCCTACTCCCCCCCACAAATCAGACCCCAGTGACCCCCCCCCACAAAACAGGCCCTAGTGGATTTCACTAGGGTCTGATTTGGGGGGGGGGGGGGGTCATTTCACTAGGGTCCATTTTGTGGGGGGGTCATTTCACTAGGGTCTGATTTGTGGGGGGAGTCAAATCCACTAGGGTCTGTTTTGTGGGGGGGTGGTTGACTAGGGTCTGTTTTGTGGGGGGGGGGGGTCACTGGGGTCTGATTTGTGGAGGGGATAGGCCGTTATCGTGCAGATGATGTCCCCAGACTGATAGCTAAGAGTGCTTGTCACACTCTTAGTTATTATGTGCTCTTGCTATCGTCTACTCTTGGTCTGCCAGATGTGTCAGTGATAACGGATAATATAGTGACACTGTATGTTATAGAATTCACAGTGGCAGTTAAACTTTGAATAATAATCACTACTCTACTCCAAAGCCATTGTACTATGCTGCAACGCCAGATTTAATCCAGCGTAATACAGCAATCTTGTTCTGCTAAGGAATGTATTGAGTTGGTTTCCCGACTATTTATCAGGAGAGTAATAAATTGAAAAGTTTTTAAGCAAGGTTTAAGTAAACTAATCTAATAACAACTTCTTTGCATTGGGCATTGGCTGGATCCTGCCAAGTAAAATTAAAATTCATATTCAAGAAGGCAGGAGCAAACTATCTGTATCAGTGCCGAAGACAGTGTAGGAAGCCGCACGATCATGCAAAACCTGGTGATAAATTTAACATAACATTGCACAAGCTTAAAGCAAGCCGAAGCGACGATCAACTGCTTATATTCAACTATGACTTCAAGTCAGACGACACTACAGTACAGAGGTAGCCAGAAACAGAAGCTTAAACATATGCCATTTACGGACCTTAGCTCCACCGCAAAAGATAGAAAGAATACACGAGCCAGAACGGAGATTTACACAGAGAAGTTACTCTGGTAGAGCTCTAAAGAAGTTCTCATATCTCGTATCTGACAGCTCTCAGAACAAAGAGCGCAGATCACAAACTCCTAGCTTTCGAGTTCTTATCTGTCGACAAGGCATAAATGCAACCAATGATACGGTCAAAAGACTGCTGAGAAAAAATCTGAGCAGATCTGGATGGCTTTAAGATCACCATTGACGGTTCAGCTCGTCTTTTGTTAATCGAGCTGATGGTACGACGGCAAGCGGCCACGGGCATCCAGAAAGAACGTAGACGTAGAGTGGAACTACCGATGTCAACAGAATGGCCACCAACAATTTGCCGAGCTGCCAGCAAAATCAAAACCAAATAGGGAAAATATTTGTGTTAAGAGTCGAAAAACGCCATAAGCTCATTGACTCCTGTGAGTCAAACACAAACACAATACCATCTATCCTGCATATAACTATATATCCTACACAAAGAAGCATGTATTCAATGCAGAAAATTTCTTACACATCCTGAATAAACTGTAACTGTGGTATGGGCAAGTCTAAAAATTATCGAGCAGGTCCATCTGATAACATGCACACATGTTTGACAGAGGATCCCCTAAATACTAAGGTTATGTTAAACGTAAAGGGGAGGAGACATCTGATCTTGATAGCTTTTGCTCTTTTCTTGCTTCGATTGACTGCGGTTGAGAGTTTGATTCCCTGTTTTTTTAGGTTATATTGGCCAATTTAGGATCAGACAACAGTATTGGTGGCCAGAGACTAGGAAAAGTGTGTTCTACTGGTTGTTGAACAAATTTTAAATGAAGGTTTAGGAGCCGGAATTAAGCGATCTCCATGCAAGCTAGTTTCCTGGCACAAGCATGTCTAAGAATATGACAACAGTCACACTCTTGTTTTATAAGCTTGACACATCCACTGCACGCTAATGTTCATTCATTTATGTATTGCATACTCTTGCACTTTGGATTAGAGCTATTTGATTAATAAATACTTGATTCTGTGCAAATTTCCTTTTCGTTTGTTCGGATGTCCTGCCAATTATTGAGATTTAGTTTTTCTGAAGATGGCAATTGCACAGGAGGTCTCCGCAAGATTTCTCCGTTCGACATTTAATTTGGTTATGACTGACAGTCGTTAGTGCAAAATCAAGCAGTTAAACAGACACATCTCGGTTTGGGTTGAGCACACTTGCTTTTGAACATTGCAGTTACACACACTTTACAGAGGGCTTCTAGATCCACCCACAGCTTAAATCAAATACAACGCGAACGATAAATTTAATCCATTTACAAGTTATTTTTCACGATTCAATTCAAGCTTAACTTCAATTAAACGGAAATTTCAATCTGGTATCTTGCAAGTTGTACTTTCATCGTGTGTTAGCCAATTCCACAGCTTCGACTTTTGAATTTACATTTCTTTTGATATTTCAGTCAAAGGTGTCAAAAACAGCTTCCATTTCCTAAACCAAAATCAAGGATTATTTTTTAAATATTTTTCTGTTATTCGTATCAACACTTAGAAGTGAGAATTACAACTGCCATTGTGGCACCAAAGCATTTGAACGAAAAGTAAAGATCAACAAATCTTAGGATATAAGAAAAAGCGAAAATTACGGATTTTCGCTCCTGTTTATATCTGACAGGTTTTTTGCAGACCCAGAAAGAACATCAACCAAACTACAGTGTTCAAGCAAATTTTAATAACTTATATAATCTTGCCTAAACCTTATTTATAAGCAGATCTTCGCTGTTTGGAATTCTTACCTCTTTCGGTAGATTACAGACGGTGCATTGTGCATTGTTTGGTGTACGACCAGGCGTGGAACGTCCCTTACCAATAGGCTGGCAGAAACTCAAATCAGATTCGTTGACCGTGATCTTCCAAGTCACAAACAACTCCACAAACAGCCTGTCAGAATTGTTGATATAAAAACGATTTTCTTCTTCCTTGTAACAGAAAAATAGATTATCATTTTTATCCAACTGAATCAGTCTACTTCTGCAGAAATCATCGATTTCTGTGCCCGGCTTAGCTATGACTATGACGACAAAATGATGGTAAGGCTTCCCGAATTGATTGCAGTAGAAGTCGCCAAAATAAAGATTATCCTCAGCAGACACCAGTTCCAGAGTAGGAACTGTGAATCGCCGGTCTCCGAAGGGAGATTTCAGCAAAGGCTCACCAGATCCATCCATCTTGCCTGAGAAAAATAACCCATTTAATTCTCCATTGATGAAATTGAAATCAGCATGACCGTTTTTGTCCTTTAGATATGGATCCATTGTGTTGTTGTTTTCTTTGACACTATTCCAGTATCCTGCTGGCTTATCTCGATATAGAACATTTGAAGGCTTCATAAATGATCGGCTATTCATACAAAAATGATTCATAGACTTCGTATAGGATTCTGCTTTCGCTAGTAGCTTTCTTCGTTTTTCATGGTTACCAAAGGCAACCAGCATAAACTGCTAAATAAGAGAAATGCACTATTTATGCTGCATGCAAGTACCAATGAGGTTTCATTACAGGTCCAGTGCAAATGTAGAATGCTCCCAAAAGGTGGTGGTTTTAAACTATAAAACTAAACGTGTTTGGTTATTGTAGACTGTACGTAGGAACGCTAGATAGCATTTGATATTGACAGCGGTTGGTAACTTTTCCAATACTTTGTATTATTTAAAAGTAGTAGTACTCAGTATATACTACTTTTCCTTGGCAGTATTTCTTTTATACAGCGTAGGCTCAGCTGTTGCATTTTTCCTAGTATCTTTCAAATTTAACTTTTGTATCTCCTATATAATCATTAAAAATCTCTCAAACTGGAAAACTTTTGAAGCAAACTTAAGGGGGGGGTCCACCATGAAAAATTTTATGGTCACGGATTTTGCTCATTTTCACACAAAATTTTGTCACATATGTCCTGCATATCGAGTTTCAATTTCGAGTAGTTTCGTTCAGTACTTAACGAGTAACCGGCTATTAATTGCATGCTATTTGAAAACAGGTGAAAACGGCGGTGCCGCAGCAAATAAAGGCACTTTACACCTGAACATCCTTGAGAATGGAGCTATATTCGGTTGTATGTTTGATATCTGATGCAAACAAAGAACTTAGGGTAGCTTTTAATGGGAAAACGTTTCTTTATGACTTTATTTAGTGATTTTAGGAAGTAGCACCGACGCTGGAAAGCCTTGACCACGAAAATCATTTAACGGCCGATAACTTGAATTTGGTGCATTTGCGGGCAATGGTCCAAGAAGAAAAAATGTTCCCGACAATGAGAGCTTTCGATTGATATAAAATTGGTATGTCGAAAAATTTGAAAAATCGCTATTTTTGAAATTATGGTTGCCAGACCCCCATATTTGACCCCAGCGACCAACTGGGTGCACTAACCTGCACCATTTGTGCCCAAACTTGACCTAAAGTCATCAATAATCGTGCGCAAATAGATAGTCTAACATTTTATAGGTCTGTGTTGCAATAGCTCTAGGTGATTTGCCAAAAAACGGAAATTTCCTACATTTTGCTAAAAATTGAGATTTCTGCGCCAGAGAAATCTCGAAATCGGACAGAGGTAACCAGGATCAATTGGTATCGTTCGAAATGTCTTGTCATAAACTGTGATTTGTAGGAAGTAGAATTTTTAATTAGGGCTTACAGCTTTCAGAACATTTCATCAAACTTGCTGACCCCCAATTTTAACATTGCAAAACAGTCAAATTTGGCTCTTCGCAAACTTAAAAAATTAATTAAAAATTTTTGAAGGCCTAAATTAAAATTCTGCTTCCTACAAATCACCCTTCGAGATCGTATATATGATATAGGATGGACGTTGAAGTGCTCCATTTTGTCGTTGGCAAGATTTCTCTGGCGCACGGAAAAAATCACCACTTTTTCCGTTTCCTATGTTTAACACATACTGACATCAACTTTGAGGTGAAATTACTCGCTAACCGTTGGAGATCCGACCTTCATTTCAAAAACTCGTTAAAATATAGCAATCGGACAACAAAATATGTGAAAATGAGCTAAATCGGAGATGGTCGAAAAATCGGCCAAAAATGGACCCCCCCCCTTAAGGGGGTTATTCTCATTCGCTTTCGAAACATAGCAAACTAAAAAAGTTGTCACTTTGTCAAATGCGCCGGAGAAATCTTGCGAATGGCAAAATGGATCTGCCCAAGCTTTATATATATCTTATTAATTTCATGTTTCTGATCTGTGATTTGTAGGGGTCAGAATATTAAATTTTAGGTTTATAGGATTTTTAATGAATTTCTGAAGTATTAAAATTTTAATTAGTACGAAATTTTAATACTTCGAAAATCCATTATATATAATTGTTTAAAGACCTAATTTAAAATACTGATTCTTACAAATCCTAACGTGGAATTAATATTGTGTCAAGCTTGGACGGATCCATTTTACCATTCGTGAAATTTCTCTGGCGCACGCGAAAAAGCGATAACTTTTCTAATTTCCTATGTTTAACGGTGTCATTGGTGAAATTACTTGTTAATCGTAAGATTTACGATTTATTTTTTAAAAACTCGTCAAAATATACCGTTTGGAATATGAAAAATATACCAATACGTTTGGAAAATATACCAATAAAACATGCAAAAATCAGCGAGGTCGGAGAAAGTCGAAAAAGTGAACAGCAAATGGACCTCCCCTTCTTAACCCTCCTAAGTGAGGAGGGTTCAATTTTGGCCTTCTTAAGGGGGGAGGGTCGCGAGTTTTGACCATCTCCGATTTTTCTCATTTTCACATTTCTATTTTGTAGACCCCTGCAAAACTTTCCCTATCATTCACAATAGCCCTCTGCAGATGACCCCGAAATGTGTTAAACACAGGAAAACAAAAAGGTAGGAAAATATCGCGGTAACCAAAAGTTTGAGCGCTGTGCAAGAGCAAATGAGGAACAATGTTAATCAGGGATAGGTAATGTGGTAATACAGGTTATGCTACACATACATATGAGGTGTTTTTGCATAATAGCTCAGCGATTTTCTAGAAATTTTCAAAGCTGGATGAAGTCGACTTTTGCACAATTATGACTTGCAGAAACGTCACCCAAGAAATATTCCGTCATTGCCTGAACTAACCGTTCACTGCACAGGTTTCGCGTACTAACACAGTACACAAGTAGAGGATCAATCTTCTGCATACAAGTATACACACAATCCATGCTGCTGTTTGTAACCTGTTCACAGTTTTAGTTACCGCATTGGCGTTTTGCCTCAAAACACGTCATTTTCTCAAATTTTTAGATGTAATGGTTCATCAGTCGGGTGAAAGCCGAGATATTCTAACCAAATTCGATGTGCCAATTCGCACATATGAAAGGAAGATGTGTGGTAAGTTTCAGAGATGAAACCGGGTCACTATTAGCTGACCCGGTGACCCGGTGACCTGGTATTTTAGAAAATTGGAACAAAATACTTTGCCAAAGTCATCACATCATCTAATTCCAGTCATAGAGCTTATTAGCCAACATTAAAACTTCTGTGTTTTATCATTATACTTTAGTAAAATATTTTATTTAGTTGTATGGTTGAGGGTTTCACTCAGTGGAGATTCTGTGGAAATATTCTTGCTTATGGGTAGGATTCAGACAATATTATTCTATAAGTTAAACAAACAAAACTCCATCAGTTCCTAGAGATTGTAGTCCATAACGATTAGAAAAAATGCAAAGCAAAACTCAGAATCTGTAACCGTTGTTTTTCTGAGATTTTTCTTCTTACCGAGATTTGAAACACACAGTCTGACTCCCTCCCTCCAAAAATGAAAGCAGCGGCGAGAAATCTCTAACAGTAGACGGAGCATGGAAAATTTTAGATTTTAAAATAAAAATTTCCGACTCTCAGGGCCCATGTAATAATTCCATTTTCTAGTTAACATTCAACGCTATCATTGTAGTTTCAAACCTAGATTTTAGCTTTACAGGACATTGCAAATACTATGAGGACACTACAGCGACAAGCATTTAAAAACTATATACACGGTTAAGTTAAGAATATTCCCATTGCTAGTTTATTGAGTATTTATTGAAGTTTTCAGGTGGTAAAAACTGGTAAAAATTGTGAAAAATATGCTTTAACAGCAAAAAATCCCTTCATTAAAAATACCGGGTCAAGACCGGGTCAGGGCTCCTGACCCGTTGACCCGGTGACCCGGTCCATTTAGTGCCCCAAACTGACCCGGTGACCAGGTAACCCGGTTTCATCTCTAGTAGATTTCACTGCAATTGCTGCCGTAGAACTGTGGATGCATGCCTTAGTGCGATGACGGAGGCCTATAGTCAAAAACTGGCAAATTTTCAAATTATGGCAATATAGCCAAATTTTATATCAAATAAGAGCTCCTGACGTCCTGAATATTTTATTTTCTTGCACTAAGTCTCTACAAAACAGTATGAGAAAGTTAGAGTTAGAAGTTAGTTAGAAAGTTAGTTAAAATTTGAAGTAAATAGGTAACAGTTGAACTGAGCTTGACCAATCGTGCAAACGCTGTTTTTTTGCTCGTTGCTTGGCTTGTCATTGTAACTAATGCAGTAAGAAATACCTACAGGTAGAAGATTTAAATTGATTTATTTGCCATGCCGTCTTTGATGTCTTTTGTCGTCCTATGTGTTCGCGAACGAAGCACTCAGCGAGGCGTGCTAACATAACTACTAAATTGTGGAGATTTGAACTGCAATATGCATCTCTTAACTGGTTGACCCTGGACTCAAAAAATTTGTCTTGTTTTTGAACATATATATGAGCGTATATTATACCCGAAAATGAGCGAAATTGGTGACAATAAAATGATACACAGCGACCACTCCCGAACCTCGTTTTAACTCCGATTTCTAAATCCGGGTTTCATCACAAGACCAGGGCTATCGTTAACCCAAGATCACCTGTTAATCCCATTGTAAAGCCGAGTTTAAAAACCCGGGTTAAGCACAGTATTGATAGGATGGGGTTTGGGTAGCCCATTTTAGCAGGGTTAGCCAGTTAGGTTGTACTTTAATAGTATCGACCCCGAAACATGCTAACATGCTACGTATTACCCAAAATGAGCAGAAATTTAAAATATATACCAAAAGTTTACAGATAATGGCAATTTTTTTAAAATTTTATAATAAATCATAATTTCATTTAGGCGTTGCTGTAGCAAACACATTGTGAATGTGCTAACAGTGTGAGTTTTGGGAAAATTCCTTAGGGTTTCACGATTTTCAACTCATATCGAATACTATTTCACTGGTTTTGGAAGGGGTGTAGTGTTTTCTGTTGGCACAATATGCAGTCTACAATTGCATAGAGTAACTTACCTGATATAATGCTGTGGGCCCAGAGGGTTCCCTGTGTGCTTGCACGCAGATGCAAGGATGTACAGGCACGCACAGACCAGTGGTCTGATATGCTGCAATAAAAAGCATTTAATTTAATTACAGACAAATATTATTGCTAGAACTATATTTTTAGCGACTACGAAAACTTGATAATACTCTGAGGCTCCCTTTTCCTAAGAACTTTAAGGCAAACTTCGTAAGTGCTAGCATTTATTTGGCTTCTTTCCTTATTTTTAACAATTTTTACCTAGCTGTCATGCAGTAAAGAACTAACAACTCTGCAAAAGTTCAACCTTTTCAGTCAAAACAAAGAAAAACTAAACACCATGAGATTTTTCACATTTTCAGCAAGAAAAAATATATAAATTTAAAATTAAAAATTAAAGTTTAACTCACAATAGGATTATAATTTGAAAGCGCCTCTAAGGCTTCAAATGAAAGCAGTTTTCAATCCATTCAATATAAGCAATTTTAGCTGACTCATTAAATTTTATCACATTTTGTTAAAAACTACATGATATCAGTTTTCCATTGTTGTAACTCGCAGAACTTGTCTGCGACGAAGAATTCTGAGAAATAACGATAAAACCGATAAAAGTTATTGCTTTTCATGTGCAGTTGAAAACGTGGTATACGATATCTTGGTCTCCATAAAACCCGGCCGTTTATGTCAGTTTAACTAAACGCATTAAATTCCATATTTTGAGACTTTGTAATATTTATTGTGCTTATGCTGCTGCTGCTGTTTCAAAATGAAAATTATTAAAAAATACAAAAAGAAACAATACCGATTGATAACTCCCTTGTCGGATAACTATCGTACAGATATTCCATTATCTTAGTTCAGTTTAAAGGAAAGAAAGAATGAAAGGAAGAAATATGAAAGCAAGAAAAAGAAAAGAAAAGAAAGGGAAGTAAGGAAAATGAAACAAAGCTTTTTTCGGACCTTCGCCAATACCTTTAGTACAAAAATTGGCAAATTTCAAAGAAACTAAACGTGCACAAAATGTGTAGGTATCATGACTCGGTAAGTTTATGCATACCTATAAAACTTAATCCAATTTTGCCATTCAACCTACATAGATTTAGTCGAACTCAATTTCTCTCACAGGACATACAAAATTTAATTGAAATTTTGTACTGTTGCTGCTGATCGATCAGAAATGTTATCGAATACAATCATCAAATATTAAATATAAGCTATAATTTGGCTCAAATTGTATATAAAGCTGTTGGATCTTTTCAGGATAACCCCCCCCATGCCCAGATTCTGCAAAACTTTACCAAATGAGCTGAAATTTGGTATGGGTATGTTTTCGACTACGCTGAGTTCAAATATCGCAAAATTTCTTGATTTCGCGAAATTCGATTTTTTTCGATTCGTAAGGGGGGGGGACCAAGGGGAATCGAAAACTTTTTGTCACCGATTTTGTTGAAACGTTTCACATAGGGGTTTACTAGGCCGCTGAACACGAATCTGAAGTCCATTTTTCAATTCAGCTTTTTGTTAGCTTGATATAAGCTAAAGTTGTAAGCTTACGTTGCAAGCATGCGCTGAGCTAACGAAAAGCTGAATCGAAAAACGGACTTCAAATTCGTGTTCAGCGGTCAAAAAAACCCCTATATAAAACTTTTCAGCAAAATTGGCGGCAAAAAAGTTTTCGGTTCCCCCTTACGAATCGAAAAAATAGAATTTCGCGAAATCGAGAAATTTTGCGATATTTGAACTCAGCGTAGTCGAAAACATACCCATACCAAATTTCAGCTAATTTGGTCACGTTTTGCAGAATCTGGACCTGGGGGGGGTTGTCCTGAAAAGATCCAAACTGTTGTCGGCGGGCCCGGCCGGGCGGTAGTCCCTAACCTTAAACTATACACGGAATTTAGACTAGAGTACCCACTCACTGGCTGGCAAAATAAGTAGCCTAAGGCTCTCTAGTTAATACAATCTTTTAGTAATTTATTAATCAATTATATCCTTAATTACTTAGGTCGAATTAAAGAAATTATTTCCACCACTTAAGGGAGGTGGTCGCTGGGTACTAAATTTTATAGTCACCGATTTCGCTCATTTTTGGGTATAGTATACCCCCATATGTGCCCAAAAATTTATAGTTTTTAGATGTTTAATTTTTAGAGTCCAGGGTCAATCCAGTTTAGAGATATCGCAGTTCAAATCCCTACAATTTAGCATTTGAGCTAGTATACCTCGATGAGGGCTTCGAAGTCGCTTACACATAGGATGACAAGAGACTACGGCCTAGCTCATACATCAAATTAAATACCTGGTATTTATATGCATTATTACCTAGGTGGGAAATCTAGCATGAGGGAAAAAGTAGCATACGACACCGGGCTAGGTAGAGCCAATCCAGCCGGGTCAGAAACAGCCTGCAGGTCGGCCGGTCTTCTCAGTCAGACCAATATATGTAGTACGTGATATTATCTGTAATAGTAGCCAGGACTAACTGTGTGCATCATTTAATGCCGAAACGTTTGCAAAAGGTATCAAATATTGGATAAAACTGGTTCCGGCCGGCCCGTTTTGGCCCAAATATACATTCCCCCTCACCCAGCTGCACAAAGTGTAACTTTTTTGCGCCAGTTTTCAACGATTAGTTGTTTAAGCTTTGGTGAGTTGGATGAGTTGAGTGAGTTGACAAAACCAAAAGATTAGAGCCTATTCAGAGTTGATTACATGCTACAGTAGGTGCTAACGGTTAGCGTAAGCGTAAAGCGTAAAGATTTGTTTAGCAGATCAAGCAGCCCAAAACGAGCCCAGTGTCAGCGACGCGTCCAAGGTTGGCGCAAGCAGTCATTATTACTCCCGAATTGGTTTGGTGCCACTCTTTGCCCAAACTAAGGAATAATCCTGTTTTGCAAACTAAACTTCTACAAACTTGTCTAGTGTAAGCCAACCTTAACAAATCAAAATACCATCATTTACTTGGTGTCCAGAGGAGGGGGGGGGGGGTGGCGGCCCCATGTTTACTTTTCTCTCAAAAAATCAGCTTTTCTCGTTTCCTCTCAAAAATGTGCTGTTTAATCCTGTGAATTTTGAGGAAGATGGACAGCTTGTCAGCTAGAGGATCAGACCACCAGAAGTTGCACTTTTTGCTCACCCAACTAACCCAAGCTGGAAAAGTGAAACTTGAAACACCAATAACAAAACCTAACTATGAGACTAACTAGCACGAAGCGATCAGGACTAGACACAAACTGTTACTTTAGGGGGAAAGTTTGTGCTTGGGCCCGTTTTTTGACAGGCCTACCTGTTCGACGAGCCGGGCGACCGGCCGAATTGCATCACGCGGAAGGCCGGCCGAGCCACAAAACGGCAACAACACTAATATTTGCAAAAGGCAAAGTGCTCTAATTGGATCACCAGCAATAATATCTGTGCGGGCACTTCCAGGTTTGCTTGGGAATGGCACTTTATCTGCTCGAAAGGCCTGGAGTATCGAAATACTGTTCTTTACGTATAAGCAGCTCATGGATGTCTTACTACAGGAGTCGAACGACTGGGATGGTGTGTTGGTTCTAACCCCCAATTGTGGTGACAGCGTTGAGGCGACATAGCGAAAGTAATACTAGCATTTACTGATGGAGTCGAGGATGGGTTAGCGCTTTTGTATTGCCTTCCAGCTAGCGCTCTTGTCCTTCTTGTTAGCTCCCTAGTATCGCCCGTCTACGATGACGACAACTACGAAAATGAAGTTTTTCTGAAAAGGATTAATCACTTGTAACCACCTCCAAACCTATGTAACTACACGTTTTCAGGACTGCATATTCGTAGCTATAAACAAAAGAACATACCTACGCTACAGACAAACAAGTTTGTAAACAATGAAACAGTGTAACAAAAATATTACTTAATTTAACAGTGACGTCCTTGTTACTGTTTTAATTAAAAACGACACTCTTGAAAGTGGTTTACTTCTAGAATGGTGATAGTGTTGTTCTTCATTCTTCTAAAAGTTTGGCTTGTTGGCGGTATGTTAGTTAGTCACAGTTTTTGAGTTTATTGTGAACTAAACTCAATGCTGACGTTGTTTATAAACAAGTTTCTGATCCTCTAGGTACTGAAGGGCGAAGATTAACGTTTGTTTTAGGATTATATTTGAAATGCACCCCTTTTGATTATTTTACAAAATCGAAACTATTTCGGTTCATCGGTTTGACGAGAAGTTTTGGCAATTCCCTTCCTCTGAAGATGAAAGGGCCAGATGATAAATTGCTTTTTAGTTTTGAGAAATGTAGACAACAGCCATTTAAATTGCAGAAAGCTTCTCCTAGCTTGGAAGATGATATTGTGAAGCAATATAATAAATTATATACCAATCCATCTGATTTCACAATTTACCCAAAATCATTGTCACATGGGGGTTTTGGCAGTTCTGAACAAAATTGTAAAATACCCCCAGTTAGAATTGATTCAAAATCTTGCCTCTCTGTATGTTCATTTGGATATTGGTTAGAACTTCTGAGTAGTCTACAATTTTCCCGTTTCCCGATTTCTTCCACTGGAGAATCACGAAAAATGTCGCAAAAATTAGGTTTGTTGACAATTTACGATTTTCGAATTTCAGCTTTGTGGGAATGTCATCCAGGGGATCGATTCTGTGTAGAATGTCCGGGAAGCTTCGAAACCTGCACCCAATTTCAAGCCTACATCAATGAAACGGAGTGTCTGCGACATACACTCTGCGGCGAAGCTAGAAACAGTCGAAGTAAGTATCCCGTATCACGTGGCCTAGTTATGATAAATAATTATCCATAATTAAATAATAATTAAGTAATAATATTCTGCCTTACATTCGTAGATGCTTTAACGTTACGCATAATGACGTGCACGGTATATACTGCATACATATATGAACTCTGGCTAGCTTGCTATGGTTATGATTCAGTGGCTCAACTGGCAAAACGTTGTTACTGTAAACGACAGTCTGCGGTTCAAATTCCGCCAAAGGTCGGATGTTTTTGAGGCTTTCTGTGGTGCATGACTTTCATATCGTTATACCAAGAGTGCATAATTGCACTATATAAGAAGAGTGCGCCACTAGAGGGCTCCTCTTCTTGGCATTGCGTAACGGTGCTCCGACCACAATACGCGAAAGTTCCCCCGTTTGGTGGGGGGGGTCGACAAGCATACTCCCTCCCCGTTTGGTGGGGGGGGGTATGCAAAAGGGGTCCCCGTTTGGTGGGGGTGGGGTATGCAAAAGGGGTCCCCGTTTGGTGGGGGGGGGGTATGCAAAAGGGGTCCCCGTTTGGTGGGGGAGGGGGGTAGGCAGGGGTCCCCGTTTGGGGTGGGAGTCGCGGGTCGCCAGGTCAGGCTAAAATTGGCTGAATCTGATTGGCTGTTGGCGACCCCCCCAAACGGGGACCTCTTTGCCTACCCCCCCACCAAACGGGGACCTCTCTTTGCTACCCCCCCCCCCCACCAACCGGGGGCCTCTCTTTGCTACCCCACCACCAAACGGGGACCTCTCTTTGCTACGCCCCCCCCCCACCAAACGGGGACCTATTTTCAAATAGAACAAAAACTACCGTAATCCTCTGCTCTACTCCCCACCAAACGGGGAGGGGGTCTCGTTTGGGGGGGGGGGTCGCGGGTCGCCAGGTCAGGCTAAAATTGGCTGAATCTGATTGGCTGTTGGCTACCCCCACCAAACGGGGACCTCTTTTCTGCTACCCCCCCCCCCACCAAACGGGGGAACATTCGCGTATTGTGGGTGGGCACCGTTACGCAATGCCAAGAAGAGGATCCCTCTAGTGGCTTACTCTTCTTCTTATATATACTGCAATTATGCACTTTTGGTTATACTTAACTAAATAGGGAGCAAGTAAATGGATTGAAAGTCGTGCATCACCAAAAGCCTGTCAAAGTGGAATCGGCGGCGGCATTTCAACTCGCAGCCTTTCGTTCGTAAAGTTAATTAATTAATTAACACGCAGGGAATGCTGCAGTGGTAATCATTTTTTCAATTCCATCGTAATGCTAGCGGAGCGGCAATATAGTACTTGTAGAGTTATTGCTCTGGTCCATTGTTGCTTACACCGAAAAGCTGGTGCGCGTTTCTAAAAATATCACTACAGCTTGAGCGAATTCAAGCTTAGGCTTAGTTCGATCGTGCCTGTGCGGCCTTTATTGGCCACTGGCCTAGATTGCAAAAGGTTTTGGGCTCGATCCCCACCTCCTCAGTCCCGAATATTTCGGGTCGGAGATGCTGCAGTGGCAATTGTTTCTTTCAGTTCTATCATGTATTGTATCAAAGTGACATGATTCTACACTTCGGTGTCCAATTTGAAATGTGTCTATGCTCAGAGAGCGCCAACGATATTTTGCTTCGAATAGACAAAAGAAATTTCGTGAAATACTTGATTAGTTTGCTCAAGATTTTTACTATTTTTACTGCTTTTAGCAAATCGGTACAGTTGCACAACTGACTGCGAACCCTGCTTTCCCGACGAATGCAGCGACCAAGATGGGCAGACCTATGAGACGCAACAACAGTGCTTATCTTCTTGCAACCTACAAAAAAGTTGGTAGAAATCCTTTCGAATTAATCAGTTTTGTGATTTGTTAGTCGGTTTTTTTGGTTTTATTGCTGTCACTTACCCTAGACTCACCCTTCCACATTTTCCAAGAACATAAATGAAAGAAAGTTATACACCACCAGAGTCCTGAAGAAATTAGATTCTTGGTTGGAGGCGAACCCTGGGCATTCTATTTACCTCGCATCGTAGATTTAAAATCGTTCAGTAGAGAGTTATTGACTATTTAAAAAGTATGTAATTGCAATTATTTTAGCAATGTATTATCAATGCATTGACGGGTGCAAACGATGTCTGCCAGAGCTGGGAAAATGTTTTGCAAGCGTTCCGACATTTTCCACAGAATCAGAATGCGAAGCCACCTGTACTAGTGCTGGTATTATTTGGCAATTTATAAGTAGTAGTAACATTGTTAAATAAAAGCCTGCCATAAACGGTGGTTGATTTTAACAAACACAAAAACATGTTTCTAGTTTTTTGAACAAATTTACGTCCATAAACGAAGACTTGGCTTCTACATGCCGGGCTCTGGTCCCTGGGGTACCTCAAAAGTGCAAGTAAGACTTAGAAAATATATACTGTCCATTCCAGATTGTTGCACAGAATACCGCCTGCGTCACAGAGCAAGCATTAGCTCTGAATATTTGAATCTTTGTTTTACTTTTAAAAACCCACCAAACAAGTAACTGACCAATTCCTCCAAAATCTAGGAGCTTTCATTTGAAGGCCTCTGTCATCGAGCTTTACTGGAAAGAATTCGCATTGCAGGTTGCGAGCTAAAAGTCTAAGTAAACATATTCCCGTCTTTTACTTCACACTTATCCAGCTGTGCTTTCCATTATGTTGGTTACATTTACTTTATAGACCTTCGCCTCTTACAGATAGCAGTTGGTAGTTTCAAATTTCCACAATTTGCAGCGATACATTAACATGGGGTCTCCGATTCTGGAGGGGGGTCACCCCGACCTCGGCGAGGGGCTACCCCTAAAAAATTGCAAAATTTTAAGGGGGCCTGCCCCGAAACTAGCAAATATTGCGAATTTTTAACGTTTTTGATCAAAAATTAGCAAAAAATGACAATTTTTAGCGATTTCTAAGAAATGTTTTGAAAAAAATGGTTAAAATTTGCTAAAAAATTATTAATTTTTAGTAGAAATCAGTGAGGGGTCTACCCTTTTTTCCTTTCTGGACGAGAGGGTCTGCCCTTTTTTCCTTTTCGCTGAGGGGGTCTACCCGTTTCTTGTCGGTCCGGGGGTCTGCAGCCTGCACCCCCCCCCCATTCCCTCCACGTTATCCTATGTTTTCAGCAGTCTACGCCACCACCGGGATAATCCCAGTGCAGTTGATTTCGGGCACAGTTTTATTATATTTCTTATGGTTTATAGAAATTTTATATCAATGTTTTGGTGGCATAAGTGGTTGTCAGTCCTGTAGATCGGATCTCGGCGAATGCGATTCGTCTCGGGAAACTTATCCAGAAAAGTCGGAATGCGAAAATTCATGCGGAAACGTGGAACCGGAAATTCCTCCTCCAGAGCCTGGTAACGGTTTTCAGTGGAGTAAAATAGCGTAGATCATGAAAGAGTTTTGAAATGTAACCCCAGTAAACCCCGCATAGCTCTGCTGAAAATACTCTGAGTTGCTCCTTGAGAGTCTGTCTTATAAATAGTGAGGTGATATGCTGTATTAAGATTCGACTAGCTAACTCACTCTTAGCATTGTGTTTGTAGGTGTAGCAGTGACACAACCCACACCTAAACTGTAGGCTAAAAATCCATTATCAGTTCTATTTACCCTATTCAGTGGGCATTTGCCATAATTTTCACCAATCCAAAACATCTCTACTTCAGAGCCTGAATATCACCAATGCCTGAGCCCGGGCAGTTGCTATGTCTGTGAAGAATCCAACTGCGATACGAGATTGGAACGATTCCCCAGTCTCAACGATTGTCTAACCAGCTGCCAGGTTCCGGTAGCACCAGGTGCGTCCGAATTTGTGACCTCTGTTTCGTTAAAATACTTGATACGATACGGCGCATAACTCAATACCCACGGTAGTTACAACCATTTGTACAGTCTACTGTTTAGTGTTAGTTAGCTAGCTAGTTTATTTTAGTCTACTACTGGTATACTGTACTGGTCAACAGCTGCAAAACGCAAATTACACTAAACAGAGAAATTGCTATATGTCATCACAGTGTAAGGTGCGTACATGGTAACTGGGTATTGGCCGAGCTGATGGTATCTCAAGCAGTTGCTGTTCTACTGTTGGTCCTCCGTTAACCACTCACAAGTGGAGCGCACGTGTAGCATAATGTTTTTCGATGTCCCAAGCCACTTGATTAAGTTGGATGGGAACAGAATCTGTGGTCTCATTTTTAGTACATAATTGTTTTAACAGTCTCTCGCAGACGTAGGTTAATACTAACTACAAGAGGTTGTAAGTTCTTGACGGGACGCAGCTTGACAGGACGCACTAACTCAACGCCCTAGTCTAATCGGAAACACGAACGAAGCACTTATTAATTCAACATATGCATTAACCACCGGCAAACTGTCCGGTATTTACCGGCAATTAAGAGGCTAATCCGATTACAGGTGAAACTCTGGGGTGCAGTACTCGCGAAAATAGAACCCTACCTAACTACTAATCCTTCACTAATAAACTGTAAAAGGCATATTGATTTACTGTAGAGAACTTACAATATTAATGGTGAGGCACAACAATAAAGAATTACACAGCAAATGCGATATAATAGATACAGAACGGAGGCGACTCGACACTACCAAAAATAAACACCAACTGACTAATTAACTGATTTGGATAATTACTGTTAAGGCCGAAGCCGTAATTTCTACACAAGATAGATGAAGAAATCACTCAAAATATTGGTGAAATACACCTCGAATAGCGAGTATTTAACATATGTATTAATACGCCCTATTCAGAAAGGCAGTATGCTGACTAAACCACCTCATCCGACCGGCGGAGCAGTAGCCTACGCTTGAGGAATAAATGCAATGTCGTATCAATACGGAATCTCCAAGTTCATGATTACCATCCAGCTACATGGAAATAGTTGACCAATTCTCGCCTAGTGAACGTTTGGTCAAGACATGTCGCCCCTCGTCTTCCACAGGCGTCTTCATAATGGTAGTCCTTGTCTATTATACACTTAGCTACTACGGGATATGATAATTCTAGAGCCTGAATTATATCAGTGCCTAAGTCCTGGCAGCTGCTCCATTTGCTCAGAATCATTCTGCGACTCAAACGTGGGCCGATTTGACACTGAAATTGATTGTTTAGCAAACTGCCGGCTTCCAGTAATTCCTAGTTAGTTTCACCCAGTTTTGTGTTGTTTGGTTGATATTTACATAATTTGCTAACATGGTACATATTATACATTGATTAAGCAGATTGGATAAGTACTTTTCCAAGTTTCCAAGTTTGGTTCAATTTGGGTCATCAGCTCTGCTAGTATACGGTGATGATCCAGTTAACAATAATTGCGTGCGGTTAAAAATAAACCGTTGAAAAACCGAAAAATCTCGAATCATACAGTAACCCCGAAATTCTCGGCTCTTAGACAGAGTTATGATAACTTCATTTAATGACGATAATTAGTAATTTAGAATTAAGAGCTCAGATTATGCTATAGAGTATCAACTGTGGAATGGATCTGATTCCAAATTGCTAGATTCGCTGTATTTTGTTTCAGAAATTCCACCCTCCACAAGTCTATACCAATGCTCACAGACCAAAGGAAAATGTACCCAGTGTTCGGGCAGTTCCTGTTTGCAGGACGCTGCAACATTTGTCGATGCCCAGGCTTGCTCAATTCAATGCTCTAGACCTGGCAAGTTATTTGCTTCCCCATTGTTCACTTTAGTTTATAGCGGATATTGCAGCATTTTAAGAAGGGCCACTCCAGCACTGAGATGAGCTATACCCATTAGTCCAATCATGATGTCCACGTTGAATCGTTTGCTTGAACCCTCAGTTAACGAGTTTTCTTTTGATTGCTGCATATGTTTCAAATAGAATATACAATTGTGCAATTTCAGTTAATATATTATTTATTTATTATTGACTATTTATTTATTTACTTTTGTTTTTTATTAATTTCAGCAGAATTTATTCTTTATCAGTGTACGGTAAATTTTCAATGTTCAGCATGCAGCGGTGCAGCATGCCAGTCAGACTTGGCTACCTATCCTACAATAGCTTCGTGTTCCACAAATTGCCAGAAACCTACAAGTAAGGATCTGATTACCTGATGTTTATTAATAGTCTCTTTTATAATCGTTATTGGTAATAGTAAGTAATTAACATTAAATTAGTTAAAATACATTAATAAATTAACAAAAATTAGCAATTAGCATCTAGTATTTGCCATGTAATCACTTGCACTGCTTGTTGGGATGAGCTTGCAATGTATAAACCTATATACCGCAGCTGCAAGAAACAAATTAATAAGAAACAGTAGATTTGGTAATGTTATTAATATCATTAGTGGTTACTTTGTGGTTATATTGTTGATATCAATTTGATTCTGATATGCTTGCTTTCTTAGTATGAATTAGCAAAACATTAGCAATTACAATTAGCAAAACCCAGAGTTAACGTTACTGTAGCATGAAGTTAATTTATGTATTAAGAGGATTATAATGTTTTGTTTATTATAAGTAAGCACATTAATTCCATGTTTAATCGATTACATAAATGTTTAATTTAATCGTTTTAAAATTAAAATTAATCTTATCTACATACAACCGTTAGCAGATCATTTAGTTCACATATATAGTTCAATGTAAATTAGGAACATCTGTAAACTATTTCAATAATAATGGTAATGCTAATGATATTATCGACAATGAGACATGATTACATTTTTCAAAGCCTCTGAAAGAAAGTTCGGCTAATAGTTAACTGTAACAAAGTATAGTGAAAGTTATTGGGAAAGTGTATACAATTTCATGGCACTAACTGTATAAAACTAAGTATACTGCATAAATAAATAAGTAAATTACAAGCAAATTAAAATAAAACAAATAAAATTAAGATAATAAACATTATTATGCGTTTCGTTATAATAATTGTTATAGTTCCGTTATAATAGTATATATATGTGTGTATGTACTGAAACTTGCGTTACTTGGTTTGTTCCATCTGTCTTGTAACTCAGCCTGCACTAGGGTATATTTCCTTGCTTGATTTATCATTGGGTCTTTTCCTTTGTTGCTTTTTTGGGTGTGATATACTTTTCCCCGTGATTACGAGGCAAAGAATGCAAACCCTGCACCTTTACTAATTTTCTGTAACCAGCAATGTCGTTTTTATGTTAATTTTTCTGATTTTGTTTCACTAATTTTCAGCTCCATGTCTGGACGAAGAGCCGCTTTGCCCCGTATGGGCAGCTACGGGTGAATGCTTGAAAAATCCATTTTTTATGCGAGTCACTTGTCAGTTCTCTTGTAAATCTTGTGGATCTACAGGTAAAATAACGAAATAGGCTTAGATCATTGATTGAAGTTGTTAAAATTTCTCGAGTTCAAGCGAAACCGGCATGCTTGGGCAGCTGATCCTTAGCTGCGACACATTATCACGCATCCTCAAGTGTTACTGTGCATTTTCTGATTTTATCAAAGACAACGCCATCTTGAGAAGAACCTAAATGCTGAAGAAAAGAATCAAGATCGCTAGCTGTTGTATATTGACAACTATTCGGTATGCAGCGACGAAAGCATACAATGTCACTCAAGCAGATTGCAGGCTCTAGTTTCACAAATTCTTGTTGCTGATTTTTCCATAGATTCCAAGAATGAAGTCATCCGGTTATTAAAATTTTGTTTTCGATTAAACCAGGTTGTGAAAACTCATATCCGAAACCTATGTGAAAACCCAAATCTATAAAAAACCATGTCCACACAATTCAATAAACTATCCATAACTTTAATTCTAGTGTTTTAGTGAACAACGCAGGCGGATCTATAGCAACTCCTGTGCCTGGCTGTCGAGATAGCCACCAGCTCTGCCCGTTTTGGGCTGCAACGAAAGAATGTGAAACGAATCCAATCTACATGAAGAAAAGTTGTAAACTTTCCTGCCATTCTTGTTCCAAATAAAGTCGTTATTCTTAACACCCGTTGCGATGAATTTGAGACTTGCTTCTGCAAGCCCTGTTGTAGTTTTGTTCACCGTGACAGATTGTCATTAACGGGGTAACCCAGTCCAATCAAACATTTTTGGGGTTGGGTTACGTCAACCTGGGTTTAAAAGGGGTTAACCCGTTTTCAGGCTTAGGCAGCTCGAAATGAGTAAAACGGTGTTAACCCGTTTTCATTAGGAACTAATCGTTCTCTGAGCCCTTTTACTGCTTTCCTATATTCTCCATTCAATGTATACCATTCGCATCACAAAGACCGATGAATTTATTAATAATTAATGAAATTGTATATGCACTCTTTAATAACCCAATTATCACACAAAAGCACAATCAGAAAATTAAGCTAATAACATCGCATATTATATATAAACAGCTAAATATTGAATATCCTTTTCTCGGATTCAAATCTTTATTTTCCGGGCGACCCAAATCCTCTCACCCCCCTTTGAGTTTCGCCTAACTCTTCGTATTTCTCTCTTTTCGGTATTGCAATCTTTTGCGCATATAATCCGTGAGACTCTTTCCCCACGAACAATATGATAATCTTTTTACCAAAGTTGGTAACCAAAATACCGACTCCTCCTATTAAATTACAAAACAAGAGTTCGATGTGGTCGCCTACCAATTTACAACTGTTTCTTATTCTGCTGGCCTAATAAATATATACGTAATGTAAATAGGGCCCCTGTTTTCATATGTTCCAAAATTATAAACAAATAATAAATAGACCTTAACTGAGGTGTTGTGATAGTGCACAATTACAGTTTCAATTTAGTTTCTGTTTTAGCTGGCGATCCAAGGTAATTTCAGCCTAGTTTTAGCCGGTAGACGAGAACAGTTTCAGTTTTAATTTTAGTTTCAGCCTGGGTGTTTCAGACTTAGATTCATTTCACCTAAACAAACACAGTTTTTTAGCGTTCGGGATTAATAGAATGCACAATTTGATGATGATACTCCCCTTGCACAAAATTAACGAAATAACATCTAAAACGCTTCACGTTTTCACGTTTGAAGAATGGCCGAAATTTCAGGCGTAGTGTCAGGTCTTCATCTAACTATCTTCAGGTTTATTCGGCGACCTAATCTGGCATTAGTTTCAGGTCACTTCTCTAAGATAGATTCAGTTTATGTTTTTGTTTATGCGACTGAAATTTAAACCTTTGCCACCTGAGTGATGCATTCGGATCCTCCTTTGTCAGTTTCAATGAGAAATAAAACTATATTTAGTGGTTTCAAATATCAAATTTTACTTTGCATCTGCAACAGACGAGAAATATAATTAGTATCTGTACATTATGGATAAAAATTAAGCACATTCTTTAAATAAGGTTACCTATAATCTTCGTCTACAATACCAGGTCCAATATGACGACCGTGTGTTACAGCCGCCCCCATCTCTTGGAGACAGTCTACTGTATGTTTCTACTACTGTATGTAATATTGCCAAGTCTGTCTTCACCATACGTGTGCTGGGGGGGGCGGGTTTGGGGGGGGTTTCACCCCCCCCCAGACCTGAGCTCACCCCCCCCCAGGCCCGCCCCTCACCCCCCCCCCCCAGAATCCGGATTTTTCCGGTAAAAAACCGGAAAAATCCGGTTTTTCGGCGGCCTTCGGCCGCCCTTCACCCCCCCCCAGAACTTCCCCTCCTGCACATGTCTGGTCTTCACCAATATTCGCCTACCTCATAAAGAATTAAAAATACCAAGCAGTCAACAATATTACTTAATTTCTGGTAATTATACATTAATTAGCTGTTTAATTAAATTTTAATTATTAATTGACGATTTTCGACAAGTTGTATATTGTCTGTAGGCTTGTAAAACCTATGGTGGTCCTGTTATCACAATATAGTCATCCGTATCAAAGGTCCAGCCGTATTTCCTACACTTTGGTACTGAACACAACGGTTTCAAAATTCTACAACAACTAAAATCCATTAGTTTACCATTTGCAGGAACCAAGTAATCGCATCCACTGCATAGATCAATTCAACTCCCGCGGAACCAGGCGTTTTTTGTCAGTTTCTTTAACTTTAACATAATTACTGTAAAGCCAACATTACTGCATTAAGGTCAAAAGTGAACTTTCTCCCATATTCAGCATGTTTAAAAGCAAAAGGGATGGGTTTAAAATATCAACTCAGTAATTAATTAATTAATTAATCATTACTTTTCTTCAAACTCTAGCGTCAATAGGTGCTAATCAGTTAAATTTAATTACCCCTTTGCCTGTTGTTTCAGGTAATGCGCAGAATACAGTCCTGGCCAGAAATAGTGTAAACATTTTCACAATATTCGCAATTTCGCGAACTCCATTCGCAGGCTAAGCATTTAAAATTTCTGCGAGTGCGTGCTAATGGCCTTTGGAAAATCCCTTCGCGAAGAAAGCTTAATGCTAAGGCTTTCAGCTGTGAAGCCAATGTGCTTAGATAGCGTCAACTGCTTCTTTGGCAAAGGCTAATGGCCTTCAAATTGGCCTTGTTTACAACAGCCGCGCCAATGAAGTGCGAAGGGTCCCAAAGGTCAGCTTTCGCGAATGGCTTTAATTTAATAGCTCTAAGCAGGTGGAAGGCTATGCTGGCCAGGTCACTATTTCTGTCCAAGACTGTACATCATTTTAAATTGCAACTTTTCCTTTTCATATGTCCCTCTGTCTTATAAATGACTGACGTTGCATTCATATATATATATATGTGTGTGTGTGTGTGTGTGTGTGTGTGTGTGTGTGTGTGTGTGTGTGTGTGTGTGTGTGTGTGTGTGTGTGTGTGTGTGTGTGTGTGTGTGTGTGTGTGTGTGTGTGTGTGTGTGTGTGTGTGTGTGTGTGTGTGTGTGTGTGTGTGTGTGTGTGTGTGTGTGTGTGTGTGTGTGTGTGTGTGTGTGTGTGTGTGTGTGTGTGTGTGTGTGTGTGTGTGTGTGTGTGTGTGTGTGTGTGTGTGTGTGTGTGTGTGTGTGTGTGTGTGTGTGTGTGTGTGTGTGTGTGTGTGTGTGTGTGTGTGTGTGTGTGTGTGTGTGTGTGTGTGTGTGTGTGTGTGTGTGTGTGTGTGTGTGTGTGTGTGTGTGTGTGTGTGTGTGTGTGTGTGTGTGTGTGTGTGTGTGTGTGTGTGTGTGTGTGTGTGTGTGTGTGTGTGTGTGTGTGTGTGTGTGTGTGTGTGTGTGTGTGTGTGTGTGTGTGTGTGTGTGTGTGTGTGTGTGTGTGTGTGTGTGTGTGTGTGTGTGTGTGTGTGTGTGTGTGTGTGTGTGTGTGTGTGTGTGTGTGTGTGTGTGTGTGTGTGTGTGTGTGTGTGTGTGTGTGTGTGTGTGTGTGTGTGTGTGTGTGTGTGTGTGTGTGTGTGTTTGTGTGTGTGTGTGTGTGTGTGTTTTTGTGTGTGTGTGTGTGTGTGTGTGTGTGTGTGTGTGTGTGTGTGTGTGTGTGTGTGTGTGTGTGTGTGTTTAACCTTTCTATTGCAAACTGTAGTAGATCATGTTATGTTAGCAAAATTTCAAAACTGCTAGAAATTATTTTGCGTTAAATATTCACTTCTAAAATTGAAGATTTCAAGCTAAATATTTTTCTTCTAAAATTTAACATCTCCAGGAAATTTGAATCTTGATACTGGATGCACATATTTTGTAAATATCTTTGATCGGTCTGCTTGTTTAGAAAAGTAATGTTCGTTGCATGTTTGGAAGGCAACATTGGCAGTGGGAAACTAATCTTCTTTCAATGTTGTCATTAGACAACCCCTTGTATGTAATATGAGAGCCTACGGATTTATGGCATTCTTTTAAAAATCAAACTCATTGAAAGGTTTTTATCGATATTCTCTAACGAAAGGAGTGATCTTTCAAATCTTCGCATTTTTGAGCTATTGTGCGCAATGTACAAGCACAGAGAATAAAAATGTGAGAATCAGAAAACTTGCATCATTGAAATGTCATTAGAGTCGGGTTTTCGTGTTTTTGTCGAATTTTTGAGATTCAAAGGACCTATCTGATGTCGATGCTGAGGTTTTTCAGTACTTAAAAAAACTGCACCAAGACTTTATCCTCAAACCTGGCCTCTGCATCTACCTCAATACCCTCGCTATCGGGTGCTTGCAACGAATCTACCAAAGGAGCCGATCCGCGAACAATAACGATTATGACGCTTAAAGATATTTTCTCCTTCGAAGATATTCATAACGATCGGTTCAGTCGGAATCTCAAAGCACTTTTCGAAGATGACAGTGAAACCAATGCAGAAATAACAGCGGAGCTAATTCAATAGATTTTGTTAGATAAGATAAATCTAGCAGTTTTCTTTTGAAAACTTCTATTTGAATAATACTAAGAAACACATTTCAGGGTTCGCAAGTAATTTCTACAAATATTACTAAGGTAAGCTAAAATAGACAAAGAAGCCGTGTTGGAACGAAGTGTCCCGTCATTAAGCCCGGTTCACACAGCGCAGGGTTTAAGATTTACGGTTTACTGGTTATGGTTTAAGGTCTAATGCTAGACTTCTTTATTCATGTTGAAACTTTCACACTAGAATGTTTAATGTTTAAGGTGAGCTAAAATACTTTAACTTTGTATTCATGTTTAAGCTCTCAGCACATATTAAATAGAGGGTTTAGCTAATAATTTTCGTTATTAGTGATGTGGATCGGATCGGATCGGCAGCTAAAAATTTAACCGATCCGATCCAGCAAAATTATTCGTCGATCCGATTCGATCCGATCCGATCCGATCCGGCGATCCGAAATGATTTCTTCAAAAAGCTAAGTGGAACTAGATCTAAAGTAGGTTTTTGCCTTGTCAAACATATCTTATACACTAGTTTCGCTAAAATTACTTCATTCTATCCTTCCGAAATACTAAAGCCAAAGCGTAATAGTGTAAAATTATAAAGATTAAGCAAAAGAAGTAAAATTACTCAAAATAGTGAGGCAGATGATGATCGCGGCCCGCCTACTAACAATACAAATTTAACATTATAAATTTAAGATAATACAAATTAAACATATCAGTTAAAAGATAATACAAATTAAACATATCAGTTAAAACAATAATTTTGAGATTTAATTCAAATTTGAAGTAAAATAAAATGTATTAACTTGATGTTTCAGACACCGAAATTGAAGTTGTAATTTTTTGGATCGCCGATCAAACTACCATTTTTCTCGGAAATTGAATCTGAAGTTTGTACTGTAAATCAGACTAAAAGCTTTTAAAAACTTTGCGGGAAGTAAATTTTGTATGAACACTGAGTTTGACTCCTTCGAGTTTTCGAATAAAGCCACAAAGAGTCCAACCACAAAACTTCACTCCAAAATTCTGACAAGAGTAAACAACGTTAATTACAGAGAGTTATGCATTTATTAATTCATTTTTCATTACTACAGCATAAACAACGGGCCTTGCTTCTGCACTTCGATGTCAGATGGCAGATGCATTGCACAAAATTGTATAGTATGTAAAAAGTATTGGATTGTAGCTACTGAATGCTAAGCTTGAGAAACTCAAAACCAAACACAAGTTTGGTTGCTTTTGGTTGCTAGATGGAAAATATTGGACTAACAACGTAAAAGCACCAATCAGTGCAGTGATCGAAGTCAAGTTCAGTCACAAATATGCGTTGGGTAGGATTTAATTTTATGTGATATTGGGTATCAGGTCGGATCGCCGATCCGCCTGATTCAAGCGATCCGATCCAAACCGATCCAGCAGGTCTACCGATCCGATCCGATCCGATCCGATCCGACCTCCGGATCGCGGATCGGATCGATTTTGCCGATCCGATCCACATCACTATTCGTTATATACAGTAAAGTATTTCTTAAATTGGTGGTATCCTTTTGTGCAATGCTTTTGTTGTGATTTTTTTAAAACGCTATAACTTTCGCAATTTTGGGAGTTGGAAAGAGCTTTATACATCGTTTTAAAGCTTATAATACGACATTCATATGATCTCACGAAACTAGCAGGAATATTAAAAAAATAGCAAAAATTTTCTGATGTAACGGCTGAATATAGACCAAAAATATTTGAACGTTGATTTTTCAAAACTGCGGAACCAGACAAAATTTCTTTTTGCGCTGTCATACAGAGAACATATGGGCCGAAGGACCTTTTTGGGGTTTTGCTCAGTATTGCTCAACGGTTGAGAAAATTCGCAACATGCACGGAAGCACTAAATTTTTAAACTTTACACTAAATTTTCTCGAACCTCGGAACGTTTTAGCCAAAACCAAGAAAAACGTCTCCCCGCAATAGTACGAATTTCCATTTTGCCAAAACTCTCCAATCTGTCGAGTAAGTTTTTTGAGAAATCAATGTTTAAAACAAAATAACTGCATTTTTGGCAAAATGGTATTCCGGCCAAATCTCTAGCTGAAAGCAATAAAGTCCGGCTAGTAGGGTTTCATAAAATGTGCATTTGGACGCTGTATCGATTGAGTATAAATGGAACAAAATTGTTCGCACGGTTTAGCAGTAATTTTGAAAAAACTGATTTCCTCGAAAACGACCATTCTTGACCCTCAAAATGGTATTTTGCTTATACTGACTTAACCACTGGAGATAGCTCAATGGTTGTAAAAGCAAAATATTCATTTTTGTGTCCTCTTTCCAGCCATAACAACCAATCCCGTGTCTGGTCTGCCTACTGGAATCCTAAGGCCAAAAACTAAAACTTTCTTATCTTTTGGCACAAAAATCAGGGGCTGGTTCCAGAATGTTAAAGAACACGGAAATAGGTTATTTAGCAAGTTTTAGCTATTTACGTAAAGGATTAAAGCCGTAGGAGTGAAAAATACCTGGAAGAAAACCAGCACCTTAAGTATGCACAGAAATAAAATTTTTTAAATCCGTGAACACACTGTTTGATATAAAAATCATGTAATGTGCAGACATTCCTCAAACCTCCCGGCTAAACCCGATTAAACCCTATAAACCTTAAAGCCTGAACACATGAATTTTGTATATACTTTACAAACGCAATGTATGTATTACTATTCAGAATTGTGTCGTAACAGCATATGGAGACTGCGAATGAACAATCTTAAGAGTCGGATCGTGTTTTTTACTTTCTCCGATATTTTATAAAGGTTTTAAGATGCAGTCAGTTTACAATTCTAATCTGGAGTAAATTTCATCTCAAAGAAGACATCTACATAGGAAATGAGAGTAGTTCTTACCACTCCATTAAATGTCCTGAGAAGCATTATCCAGGATTAGAAGAAGCACACAACTAGAAGCACAAATTTGGATTATTCTGTTGCAAAATGTTAAACTGCGGTACCATGGAACCGGAATTTGAACGTAGGTTTAAAAAAGTTTTAGCTAATACGTGAAATCTGAACCATCTTATTATCATGTTTTAACTCAGGTTTTCACGGTGCTTTCCGTAGTGACGTCTTGTCCGTCAACTGCCACCATGTGGTTTCATATTTCGACCACTCCCTTTACTTCTCCAAGAAAAAGTTTAGTGACCGCTGCTGAATGCTTCAAACGTAGTGGTGTGGAAAAGCAAATGGTCATGTGGCCGCTTGAAGGCACCCGCCACGGTCCTTTGAACTCGGCGCCTATTCATCTTGACTGCGTACTACGACTACGTCTGACGAGTACTTGAGTATTTGGCGAAATGTTAATTGCTCGTCGCTGTGTTATGCTTTTTTGTAATCAAAACATAGTTTTGATTACAATTTCGCCAGGTATATGACTATTTTTCCGCAAATGCTTCTATACAACCAAATTGCTGGCTACGCATGTAGTGTGGAGTGCAACAGTAGCGCACGGCACTTACTTTAAGGTTTGGTCGGTACGTCGGTTTGGTCTTACTGAAACTAAAACAAAAGAAGCTGGAGTTTCAAAAAGACTATTACAAACTCGTGTTCCGGAGTGAGTAGACGGACCAGTGGGGTGAGCGGTGGGGTGAGTGTACGAAAGGAAGGAGAAGAAGGGAGGGAGGAGGAATGAGTGGTTCCACTTCAAACCACTACTTCCTCTTCATCCAACTCGTCCTCACTCCCTCATCCTAGACTCTCTGTGGTGAGTTGACGGACCAGTGGGGTGAGCGGTGGGGTGAGTGTACGAAAGGAAGGAGAAGAAGGGAGGGAGGAGGAATGAGTGGTTCCACTTCAAACCACTACTTCCTCTTCATCCAACTCGTCCTCACTCCCTCATCCTGGACTCTCTGTGGTGGGTTGACGGACCAGTGGGGTGAGCGGTGGGGTGAGTGTACGCAAGGGAGGAGAAGAAGGGAGGGAGGAGGAATGAGTGGTTCCACTTCAAACCACTACTTCCTCTTCCTCCAACTCCTCCTCACTCCCTCATCCTGGACTCTCTGTGGTGAGTTGACGGACCAGTGGGGTGAGCGGTGGGGTGAGTGTACGAAAGGAAGGAGAAGAAGGGAGGGAGGAGGAATGAGTGGTTCCACTTCAAACTACTACTTCCTCTTCATCCAACTCGTCCTCACTCCCTCATCCTGGACACTCTGTGGTGAGTTGACGGACCAGTGGGGTGAGCGGTGGGGTGAGTGTACGAAAGGAAGGAGAAGAAGGGAGGGAGGAGGAATGAGTGGTTCCACTTCAAACCACTACTTCCTCTTCATCCAACTCGTCCTCACTCCCTCATCCTAGACTCTCTGTGGTGAGTTGACGGACCAGTGGGGTGAGCGGTGGGGTGAGTGTACGAAAGGAAGGAGAAGAAGGGAGGGAGGAGGAATGAGTGGTTCCACTTCAAACCACTACTTCCTCTTCCTCCAACTCCTCCTCACTCCCTCATCCTGGACTCTCTGTGGTGAGTTGACGGACCAGTGGGGTGAGCGGTGGGGTGAGTGTACGAAAGGAAGGAGAAGAAGGGAGGGAGGAGGAATGAGTGGTTCCACTTCAAACCACTACTTCCTCTTCATCCAACTCGTCCTCACTCCCTCATCCTGGACTCTCTGTGGTGAGTTGACGGACCAGTGGGGTGAGCGGTGGGGTGAGTGTACGAAAGGAAGGAGAAGAAGGGAGGGAGGAGGAATGAGTGGTTCCACTTCAAACCACTACTTCCTCTTCCTCCAACTCCTCCTCACTCCCTCATCCTGGACTCTCTGTGGTGAGTTGACGGACCAGTGGGGTGAGTGGTACATATGATATATACAACTCGGCCGATGATAAAACTACTCGGAACTGAATTGGGACAATATCAGCATTGTAATGTAACTACGTATCTACTTACAACAACGTACTCACATTACTACAACACAACTACTGTAAGACATTATTTACTATTTGCCTTATTGTATGCAGTCAATATATTTTATAATTCAGTTCATTTGGGCCTGGTTTCGTAATTTTGGTAAGATGTTACTAACACATCCAGAGAATTTTCTGTCTTTCCCGAGTTTCCTTGTCAATTTTGTATAGTTTGTTTACAGCTATTCATGGTTTTTAATTTTTGTTTTGTTTTATTCCTCAAAGGTCTTTGATTGCTATAATGTTGCTGTAGTTAAATTCTTGGAATTGCTCTTGTCATGTACTTTTGTTAAATGCCAGTATTCAATTGCACTATGATTAGACCAAGTGTCCTGCTAAAGCTAGAATTGCTTCAACAATTCCTGGTATTGAGGTCTTAAACGTAGAGCAATAGGTTTGCTTGCATGCTCACTTTAAGTTTTGTTTTGTTGAGGCTGTCAGCATGCCGTTGCTCACTTCAACGTCGGTCGAAACTGCCACGTTGAGTTAACGGTTGGTTATTTTGCTGTACTCTACTACTTGCTGTACTCTACGTACTTGCTGTACGCCCTGATTTATGCCGCCCTGATGCTGATTAGTTAAAACTTCCAGCTTGTTATAAAAGGACTTAATGGGTGTACCATTGTTACCTTAATTGCTATTTCTTCCGAGAAAGCACATTGTCTTTCTGTCTTTATTAAATGAAATGTAATTATCATGTTTTCGTTGGCTGTTAGTTTCTATCTGTGCTCGTAAGTTCAGTGAAGATAATTAGACTATTAATTGACAATAGAACTTTCGAAACGCAAATTATTTTTACTTCCTACAAAATAAAAGTAGTGAATATCGAAGGAACATATAATGAATGTACTGAGCGCCCCAATACTCCATCACTTGTATATAAGCATTCTACACTGGCAGCCGATTGCACCAGATTTGTTTAATATTTAATGAATATGTCTTATTGGACGCAGAATTCAAATATATTTACGGGACCGGATTGTTGCATTAACCAAATATATAAAATTTTTGTAAAATTTGGTAACTCATTGCAACTTAACCAGAAATAAACTTAACCAAGCATAAACGCTATCAGGTTTGAAATCATTTTTCAAAAAATCCAGCACAAATTTAGCAAGAGTTTCCTTTCTTATTTATAATTATTAATTGCAGAAACGTAACATAGCGCACGCTAACGCTTATATAATCGTAATTAAAGTAAAGAAGCAGACGCATGTAACGTCTAGTGAAACAATTTCAGGAATCGAATCGTTCTGTTAATCTTCCTGGGACATATGCCGGTACAATCTTTGCTTTTGAGTCTGTTGAGGTGACTCCCTGAAATTTAGTAAAATTTACAATGTCAACAATCGCTTAATGACAAATTACCAAGTTCTATTACTATTACTTTTCTATTACTCTTATTAAATCCTGCTATCGCAGGCTTATAAATGTGGAATTAACTGTTAAAATTTATGCAGCATCTTGCAACATAACGTCAACAAATTTCATTTGGTTGTGCTACAACGTCAAAGAAACGGCTCCGTGTCAGACAGGGTTTTAGGTCATTTGACTTTTAATTAGATTTTAACAAAATTTAAAATAATTTTAAACTGAAACATGACGGTGCAATACAAAACGTGTTTAAATTTTCTTCGTGCTAAAATTTTCTGGCTAATATAAATTCAAGAAAACGTTTACATTTTCGCGTAATCTGGCTTAAGGGAGGGCTAATAAAGGTTTGACGAATTTATCTGATTGGCCTACTTTTGTCGAAGATATAGAGCATGGGTGACGTCAGAAAAATATCGGGTACTAACACTGAGCTGCCTTCCATCCATGTGCAGCCGTCGCGTTTATGTGCCCGACCCCCCCCCCGCTTTTTTACAACTACCTACATAATTAATTAAAAATCTCTGCTGGCTGCAAGACCCTAGCTTCAAGGTTGCCATTTGTCAATGTGATTTGGCACATGTGCCCCTATTTGCAGATAAATACTAGATGTCTGTATCTTATCTGCACCTAAGGGAATAACTCTTCAAATTTGAAGTTTCGGTAAAAATTTAAAAAATTTTGGCTAAAGGAAAATTTTACAACTGGTGCCTTAAAAGTTTTCACGTTTGGCGGGTTCAGACCAGGGATGGAAACTGGGTCATTATTTCTGACCCATGACCCACTTGACCCATACGCAAATTTGACCCAGACCCAAGGCGACCCATGAAATTTGAAAATTCCGTGACCCAGACCCAAATGACCCAATCGTTTTCGTGACCCAGACCCAGCTGACCCAAGAATTATCGTGACCCAGACCCAAATGACCCAATAAAATAACTCGACCTTAACTGACTTAACATTATCCTTTTGTGAAGTGGTTTTGAAACGCCGTAACTTTTGAAATTGGGTAAGAGGTATACCTATACATATGTACCTATATGTATAGTTTGTAGGATCGAAGCTCCTCAATCTTCTCATTTTCGTTCTTTTTCAATAATAGTTATTTTACGTGAAAGATCTGATTGGTTGATGTAGCAAAATATTTAAAATTTTAAAATTTTAAAATCTATGGAAGTGTACATGGCTTTTGTTACGTGAACCGGCGAAAACATAATTGCCGGACAAGTCACAGCTAACTCTACTGATTTCCGAGAAGCAATACTAAATTCAATTTAAAATTCGCGCCGACGGCGCGAAAAATTTTTTAGCAGCGACAGTTTACGTAATTGGAACAATGCCAGATCTTCGAATTTGAAATTTGGTAAGACCCTGTGACCCAGACCCAAAATGATCCAATAAAGATTGCTGACCCAGACCCAAAGTGACCCACAGGAAACTTGACCCAGACCCACCCTGACCCAAACGGCTTACAAAATTGGTGACCCAAGACCCAGTGACCCAAGCAAAAATGGCGACCCAAACGACCCATGACCCAGTGACCCATGACCCAGTTTCCATCCCTGGTTCAGACTGTATAACTCTGGCACGGCTTGATTTCGAACGCCAATATTTTGTCTTGTTTTTGAAAACATATGTACCTATAAGGTGTGTGAAATTGAGCGAAATCCATGACTATCGATTTTGGACCAAAGCGACCCCCCCCCCTTAAGCCAGTATAAGCAAGAAAAGATTGTCAATTTTCGGGAAAATCAGTTTATTAAAACATAGTCCATCATTCTTCTACGGACAAAGATGATTAGTTATACTCAATCGGTACACCGTCCAACTGCACCTTTTATCAAGGCGCATTAGCCGGAGTTTATTGCTATGAGATTTGGTCAGAAAACGATCTTTAAAAGCAAGAGTGCATAATTGCACTATATATAAGAAGAAGAGTAAGCCACTAGAGGGCTCCTCTTCTTGGCATTGCGTAACGGTGCTCCGCCCACAATACGCGAATGTTCCCCCGTTCGGTGGGGAGGTCGACAAGCATACCCCCTCCTCGTTTGGTGGGGGGTATGCAAAAGGGGTCCCAGTTTGGTGGGGGGGGGGTATGCAAAAGGGGTCCCCGTTTGGTGGGGGCGGGGGTAGGCATAATGAGGTCATCGTTTGGGAGGGAGGTCGCCAAGTAGGCGGAAATTGGGTGAACCTGATTGGCTGTTGGCGACATCTTTTGGCGGGGACCTCTTTTGCCTATACCCCCACCAAACGGGGACCCCGTTTGCCTACGCCCCCACCAAACGGGGACACCTTTTGCATACCCCTCCCCACCAATCGGGGACCTCTTTTGCATACCCCCCCACCAAACGGGGACCCATTTTCAAAGAGACAAAAAACTACCGTAATCCTCTGCTCTACCCTCCCCCCCCCACCAAACGGGGAGGGGGTCTCTGCAATCTGATTGGCTGTTGGCAACCCCCCCCCCCACCAAACGGGGAGGGGGGTCTCTGCAATCTGATTGGCTGTTGGCTACCCCCCCCCCACCAAACGGGGACCTCTTTTCTGCTCCCCCAGCCCCGCCAAACGGGGAGGGGGTATGCTTTGTCGAAGAGAGCTACCCCCCCCCACCAAACGGAACGGGAGCAGAGGATTACGGTAGTTTTTGTTCTATTTGAAAATGGGTCCCCGTTTGGTGGGGGGGTATGCAAAAGAGGTCCCCGTTTGGGGGGGGGGCCGCCACCAGCCAATCAGATACACCCAAGTCTCGCCTCCCCCCGCGCCCCCCCCCCACCGGGTCCCCCATTCTGCCGACCCCCCCCCACCAAACGGGGACCCCTTTTGCATACCCCCCACCAAACGGGGACCCCCTTTGCATACCCCCCACCAAACGGGGACCCCTTTTGCATACCCCCCCCCACCAAACGGGGAGGGGGTATGCTTGTCGACCTCCCCACCAAACGGGGGAACATTCGCGTATTGTGGGCGGAGCACCGTTACGCAATGCCAAGAAGAGGAGCCCTCTAGTGGCTTACTCTTCTTCTAATATATAGTGCAATTATGCACTCTTGTTAAAAGTTTGTCATTATTTTGTTTTTAACATCGTTTTCTCGAAAACTACGCAATGGATTCGCGGCATTTTTGGCGCTATGGGAACTCGCACTATGGCAAATGGGCGATTTTCTTGGTTTCTGCTTTAATTGCGAGAAAACTTAAGCCGAAGTTTTAAGTTCCCAAACATTTGGTTGGTTTTATGGACCATTAAGTGTTGCTGAGCCAAATCCGAAAATGTATCCTCCCACATGTCATTTATATAATGGCACAAAAAGAAATTTTGTCCCATTCTGCTGTTTTGACAAATCTATGTTCAAAGATCGGCGATCCACTTTTCGTTGGTATACGTCAGAGAACTAAGCTATTTTGCAAGCTTCGTAAAACAATGTGCATGCACCATTATAAACTTAAAATGGTGGGTAGATCCCTGTCCAACACCAAGAATTGCGAAAGTTATAGCGTTTTAAATATCATTGCACAAAAAGATACCACCATCTTAATTGTGATACTCAAATATGATAATGCATTGATCACAAAACTTCATCGGATCAGAGCAAAGGTTATTAACAATAGCCATGTCACTTGTGCTTGCTTTGAGGACATTATGAAGTGACTGCTAATTCTCATTGTATCGTGTTCTAATAACACCATGGATAGCAAATAAGATGTAACAATGTGTTCTTTGTTGTTCTCGTTGTGGCTTCACTTTAGATGAGCAATGGATGAAAGATAATAGGCTTAGAAATCATATACTGTTCAACAACACTACATCCAAACATTTCTTATCAGGAAACTTTACCTTAAACTTCGAATTGGACACCCCTCATTTTGCGCGATGCATAGCTCGATCAGAAATTATGTCAAGGAACTTTCATCAGAAATTTTCAATCGAAGCTCAATTCATGGTCTGGATTCAGTAGCATCTGGATCTCCTTCATCACGCTTGATCTGGTTTATGCTTTTCACTGTTTGCTGCTTCGTAGGAGTGTACTCGTCTATTGGAGTGATAGCAGAGTACTGGAGGGAGGATAAGATTTATGATACAAAAGTCAAAGCTGTCCCACACCAGCCGATGCCAAACGTTATTTTAGGCCAGTTCCGTCGGTAAATAACACAGATAAATGAAGCTATTGATCATATAACGTTAATACTGTGTTTTATCAAGAGTACATAATATATAAGAGTGTTACGGAAGGCAAGCTATCTTTTATCAGCTCTAGCAAGAGTAGATGATAACTAAGAGTGTGACAAGCGTCACACTCTTAGTTACTAAGCTGGGAACATCATCTGCACGATAACGGCCAACACCCTACACAAATTAGACCCCAGTGACTCCCACAAATCAGTACCTAGTACACATTTGTGCATCATCACTCGCTTGTATGTTTATGTGTTGAAGCCCAAACCGTTCTATCAGCAGCTGACCACTTTCGAGCTTCAACACGTACACATACAAGCGAGCGATGGTACACAAATGTGTACTACAGGTACAGATTTGTGAGGGGGGGCAGTGGACACTGGGGTCTAATTTGAGGGGGATAGTCCATTATCGTGCAGATCATATCCCCGGCCTAATAAATAAGAGTGTGACGCTTGTGACACTCTTAGATATTATGTACTTTTATCTGTTGGTACATGCTCTGTTCGCTAACGGCTGACCCTACCACAAATGTGTAAGCTCACTTCAAAGAAATTTGCACGCTATATTTACGTGTTAAAGCTCGCAACACACGCACATTGTACCAACTCAGTTGTTGTGTTTTCACGTAACACGTAAAGATAGCGTGCAAATTTCTTTGCAGTGAGCATAAACTTTTGTGGAGGGTCAGCCGTTAGCGATGTAAAGAAAATGAAAAAAAGGGAGTTCTGAATTGCCTTCTAAAAGACTTCAGAAAGTTGTGTTGGAAAACGATATGAAAGGGATGTTTCTTGCCTAGTTGCTTGATGGTGAAACCTATCACGAAAGTGGTTCACAAAAGTTAGGGTCACGCCAGTTACTATCTGTGAATTGGGCTCAATTAAAAAGTTTGGGTTCATGAGATTATCAGCTATCAGGAAACGTTCGAATTTAACCTTTTAAGCCTCTCGATCAAAAGTTGCGGTGAGGGCAAGATCTAGGGACTGCCCCTAATGACTACTTTTCTGCCGAAATTAAGTTAGTTGTTGCTGGCTGGGTCCGCCTCAACTAATGTGGACCGATGTCCCTATTTTCAAACAATTTAACAAGCAGATCTCTAGTCCCAAGAAGCCGCACCAGTTTTACAATAGAAAATTACGTCCTGAAAAAGAAAGCACGCAGACAATTATAATATAACCCTTTGATCTGTAAGTAGCTAAGTTCGTATCTCATAGTTGTTTTCGTTTGTTTGTTCCTGTTTACGTACGAATTGTAGTCAATCAGTAATTGTAAATTGTACAGCGGGGTTTGTAATTGTGTAAGCCAGAAATTGTACAGTTTCCTCTTCCTTTGCAATTGAGACTAAAAAAAGGCACAAAAAAGCTCAGCGTGTAATGTGTATAGTTTGTCTTGTCAGTAATTTGTAATTTTATGATGATAATTGTCATTTCTGTAAGCTTTTGTATTAATGAATCCGTTCACCATTAAGTGGGGATTGAGATTAGTAATTTTTGGCCCCTTTAATTTTGCATCATCGGTTGTATGGGGTTCATCTACAGGTCCCTACTATTGAGTTGATTGAGTTGTGCGTGTGTGTGAGTGAAGGCCAGCGAAGGCCAGTCTGAGTGTCTAAGCATTGAATTTACGTGTGTGTGAGGTTCAGCGCTACCTTTTCACGTCCCTAGAATGACATCACACGCATAAGTCAGACAGAGGGGAACCCCTCTGAAATTAAGGCACAAGTCACCCCTGAAAGAAAGAAAAGAAAGAAGTTAGCAAGTAATATTGACTAATAGGTAGTATTAGGTCTCTAGCTAATCTCTGAAATAGGTATAAGTTTCATTTAGCTTAGGTAAGGCTTATTTCATCTTGGGCTTCCAGGTCCCCTGTCCGATATTACGATTTCTCCTTCCTTGTTTTCGTCGGTCTCTCTTTCGCCTGCGCGTCTGTTTAGCAAGCAAGGCCAAATCTTCAGAAATGAAACTCAGGACAAAGGTACTTGAAAACAAAAGCGCAGTAAAAGTTTATGGCCCAGGGTTTTAGGGTACTCTGGACCTCTCGAAAACGGCCTTTGGGCCATAAAAACTTATGTAACCTGAGTGACGGATTGCTCAGGTGCAAACTCAAGGAAAACACTCGAAAGGAGGCGGAGTCCTCCCTTCAAAATCGGCCAATGACGAAAGGCAATCATGAAAGCAACCAATCATCGAAAGATGATTGCAAAAGACACGAGGAAAAAGTTAACCTGAGAGCAAAATTTCAAACTCCAGTCAGTCTGTGATTTGGGGTTAGTGACGAGCTGTCGTCTATCTTCTCTCGCGTGGCCTAGATGCTGGGGGGAAAATCACAGACACCCCATGAGCTGTTTCGTTGGGAGAGGCTTTGCCTCTCCCCTTCTAGGATACCCCCCTTCAAACTTTCTCCCTCTCGGACCCTAGGTTGGGATTGGGGTACACCTGGGGGGAAGGTCTACCTAAATTGGGTTCGGGCTTCAGAAGCCCAGTTTCGAAATCTCCCTTTAGGATGAGCGGTCCCAATCCCCTTTAGGATCTATAACAATTGTAAGTGCGAGTATAAAACCAACCTAATCGGACCTTGAGTCCCACTCTCGAAATCACACGTTAAAGTCGGGCTCTCGCCGCCCTAGATTATTTGATATCTCTATTGCTTTCATGATTGTATGCTAATATCAGTTGATATTAGCTGGATTTCCCTGAATTTCCTGAAGAGGAAATTCAGGAACACGTCATTGGTGGGGGATTTCCAATGGAAATCCCCTCTGATCGCTTTCCTGTTCAAAACTTAAAACTTTTCTCGTTCTCCTTCAATAAGCTATTTTTTTCTCCGTTTTTGAAATAAATCACCCAAAGGCTAATTCGTCTAGTCCTCGCTAGTTTTGCTCAAAAATCTTGATCTAGGTTGAGTCTAGTACCTTCTCATCAAAATTAACAAACTTTCACCTTTGTCCTGACGAAATCCAGTTAATATCACTGAATCCGGGTTAAAACCGACAAGGTTTTAACCCATTTGATTCAGTTCTAGCGAGTGCCGCCTTCGGGCCTCTGATCCTTCTCTTCTGCTCTTCTCGATCCTCGCCTGTTCCGTGATCTCTCCAGATCCCGGACGTCTCTGCTGCTCCGTGTTCCGCTGTTTCGCCGGATCCCGGACGTCTGCCTGCTGCACTGCTCCCCGGTCTCTTTCCTGCTCTACCATCCAGTGTGAGAATCCCCGGATTCCCCTGGCCTCTCCTCCCTGGTTCTTCTTCAAGCGCTGCTCTGTCCGGATTGCCTGGAAATCAGCCATCCAAACGTCAGTTTGCTGAGATTCATCGGTGAATCTAGAACTTTTCTGAGAGCCATCTCCTTGGCTTAGGGACGCACTGATAGACGTAGGACTGTCATATTGGGATTTGGAGTGTGGGTTGGATGTTAAGCTTGTCCTGTTGAAGCAACCGAAGACCTTTTGCCAAATCATTAACTTTTCAACTGTTCACTCTTAAAAAATGTCTGCTAGTCTTTTGTCTAAAATTGCCTGTTTGTTGATCTGCTCTGTTTCTGCTTGCCTTACCGAATCTGCTCAAATTCTCTCTCTCTAAAGTTCAAATAAAGTTCTAAAAGTTTACAGGTCGTCCTCTTAGCAGAGGATAGAATAGTTATTGGTTTTCTGCTGGTGCGTATTGCTAGTAACTATTCGTGACCAGGGACGGGTGGACTTGTGCACACTTTTCAGGTACATATAGGGAGCATATAGGGACTTCCCCCCTCCTCGACCCCGAAAACCAAATCATTGTGTGACTGCGAATCAATTCGCAGTCTGAGAATAGCGAGTACTGTTTAGGTGAGCGTGACTTTGTGTGTGTGTGTGTGGCAACCAGTAGGCTAAAATATTAATCTAACCAAAATTTTACTAGGTTTCAGCTCTAGTTTTTCTTCTGCTAAGATTTCGAAGTAGGGACCTGTGACTGATCATAGATTTGGGTTTAGTTGTTAGGCGGTGAACGGATTCCTCTTGTATCAGTTCTTTGCAACAGATTTGTAGTGTACTTGATCTTGTGTGTTTGTGCCGTTTGATATCAAGGTTAATTGGATATAGTAAATAGTTAATCTAGGATCAGAGCTTAAGTCGTTGTAGTTGGTATTAGATTGGATAGGAAACCGCTGAGTCGACGATATCTAGAAACTAGATCAGTCTGGAGCCCATTGAGTTTGTCTACGGAGACGCTGACGACGAAGGAAATCTTAGTGATATTAGTGAGCCCGAGAACCAACTTAATTTGCCGTTTCATCAGTGTCCTGAGTGCAACCACCAGTACAGCTTTAGCATACTTTTCCTAGTTCACGAGGGTAGTTCTCTAGTTGAGCCTGAGCATTCGGAGGTGACCTTCTATTGCAACTGTTCTCAGATGTGGAATCGTGCTGAGATTGAAGCTTGGACTGTTGACAGCGAGCCCGAAGGAAGCCCTCATACGGAGCCCTGGTCTTGCGTGTTCGAGTGCGATAGTTGTTCTGACTTTAAGGTTCTCTTCTGTTGTGCAGTGACCCCTGGTACTGATCCGTGGGTAGCGGTTAAGCATCGCAACTGTTCCCTTGATAAGTACTGGCCCTGAGGCACTAGTGTACTCACGTACCCTACAGGCGGACTGCCTGGATTAGGCTAGACCCACACTAGGCTAGCTTGATCTTTAGACCTAAGAGTAGATTTCATCTTCTCGACGTCTGCCTCTGTGTAGCAAGGAATTTCGGACCCCTGAGTTATTCACAAAAAACCTTTCAAAATAACAGCAGAATTAATTTGGACTAGGATTAGCCAAAGATTCAGGTAAAAAGCAAGAGATTTAATAGAAAAATTATTACTCGAAACAGCAATGTATACAAAAGAAAAACATAAGTTTGAAAAAATTAAACATCTGACAAAAACAGGATCAACACTTACGATACTTTGTAAAACTGAGAAAAGTCACGTTAGATAAAGAAGTGTAAACCTTATGCAAAATCAAGATTACTGCGAAAAGTGATTCATGCGTAGTCGGATAAATTTCTGAACACAATAATACTAAGTTCTTCCCTGAAGAAACAGTAATCTGGAATACATTTTTTGTTAAACATGCAACCACAAAGTTAAACAATTCAAAATCAAGTTTTTGTATAAGTGACGTTTCAAAATGGAAATGCATCTACAGGACGTTAGAAGTGAAATTGCAACAAGTGAAGTCAACACAAATCAGTTTGTCCAATTTGCAAATTCAAGTTTTTAAACTAAATGTATGTTAATCTGTCATACTAGAAATCTGCTCCGAATGAATAACATATATTTTTTCATTAATCATAGTTACAATTATTAAACAAAACTGAAAACTTTTGTGATATATCCTGCAGTGTTTATCTGTTTTTTGTATATACGACACACATTGGATAATTGCAAATATGATATATTTAAGTAGAAGCTACAATTTGTATAATAAATAGCATGGTAAATGGTTGTCACTGCTCAAGATTAAAATCAAATTAAGTGGATACAACCAAGTTTCTCCATAGGTTACAATTTAAATCCCATTGGTTAATAGAGAAGAAAGAAAGGGATAACGAGTTCAACATTAATGCTTTAACAATGCTTTTCGATTGAGAACAGAGAAAGATCTGCAGCAGTCAACATACTAATTAAACCGTTTCGACCCCTGCCAGAGGGTCTCATCAGACGGCTTAAGGCTGCCGTTACGGTTCTCTTTTTGTTCTTTTATTAAATCAATAAATACATTTACATACTCATATTTTATAATGACCATAAGCATAACTAGTAATGCCATCATCTAGCAAATATCGTTTATCATCAAAAGGGGATAGTCCCTTTTTATTAACATTTACACTATACAATTTATGTCTATCATTTCTAATAAAATTCATACTACAGTACATGGAAGTCCCATCAAAAATTGTTGAAACAATCTTTAAAGTGCACCCCCTTTTTTAACTATTGACTTTTTAATACCTTTCAGCCTCTTTTTCTCATCTTCGCCACAAATAAATGCATACGCTTTAGAACGGATACCACAAAAAGCTTCAACTGGATTACCCATTGTTTCATCCTTCATCTTACCCAACACCTTTTTGTTTTTTGTTGAGTGCAAGGGATGATCCTTTGGGTAGTAGTAGCTAAAAGAGCGGGTTCTGGGCCAGGAGCCAGGCCTTATGTCCTCGTTTACGGGACTGTTAATAAGACATTCCATTTATGTTTAATTACCGTTTCGGCCCCCG